>NJDC01004739.1:114660-132247 GCA_002245475.1 Calephelis virginiensis
ACCTGTCCAAGCTGCACACTGGTGGACAAACTAAGTTATTATACATATAAACGTTTCTCTTGAATCACTTTGTCTATTTGAAAAATCGCATCATAATCCATTTCGTTATTTGAAAGATCTAAGCGTACAAAGGCACAGACAGCGAAAAGCAACTTTGCTTAGTTTAAAACAATGTAGTGATAGCAAACAAACATGAAACAGGCAACTCTGTGGACATGCTTGGAGACATACTTAATATTGACGTTTCTATCTTAATGCTGGGATTCTAGGGCACTTGTGCATGTCTAACTTTCCCTGTAGCACGGAACGAAACAAGCAAGGCAAACAGGTAACAATCCTCCTTATATTTACTGACTTTACTAGTTAAATCATCCGATATAAACTAAATTACAATATTTCTAAGTTCCTAAGTTTTAGCGCTGTTGAGAGAAACGATATAGCCAGATCGACGTGCGGCCTCTCACGGAGAACCAGCAAAAAAAAAACTCAGCGGGCTTAGCCAATTGTACAAAAGATTTCATTGATTTGAGAAGGAATAAATCCCAAGCATTATTATCAGCTCCATATTTTGCAATCTTATAATAACCTTTTTAACCGACTCCTAAAAGAAGGAGATTCTTAATTTGATCGTCTTTTTTTAGGTTGTTTTTGTATATTTGTTATGCGATTACAAGGAAATAGCCAAGCCCAAAAAACATATATATTGAGCCATGAGCATGGTATTGTAATATACAAAAGTGTAACTTGACTCTTGTTGAAATAAAAACCTACAGTCGAGCGGTGTGTCAACACACATAGGGCTACGCGCGTTCAATGTTATAATTTTGTGTTTCGTCGTCTGCTTATTCGTTCTGTTATTTAAGTTTTGTGATCGTAAATATTAAAATTTTAAAACAACTAAAATATTTTAATTTAGTAAAAGTTTTATTAAAATACACGTAGTGTCTTAATTACCAAATTTTATAAACATCTATCCACTGTAGCAGCAAAATATATTGTTCGGCTTTTTTTTCCACATTAAGTAAATACTTTGATTTAATAAACCAAAATAACATTCACAGAAATATTTACTCGAATAAAAAAAACATATTTTAAAGACCTTATTTTTCGTTCGCCACAAAACCTTTTCAAATTCTGTTAAGAAATTGTAGTGGAATAAGAAGCTACGTAGAAAACTTTCATTTGTATTTTTATGGTACCGTATATATAAAAATATACAAAACATTGTATACCATTTCAAAAGGGATACGTAAATTTTCACAACAGTATTCACAGCCCCATACTGACATTAGCAGTATTAAAATGGAGCACTCTCGTTAAGTATAAGAGCGTCAAGCGGGCTGGAAGCGGAAGCGACTACAACGCATAACTAGCTTGTATAGTAGTACTATTTAAATTATGCGCTTCGGTTATATTCGTCAAGCTACGGAAATTCGAATGTATTTTAAAGATATATCTGTATAGAGTTGTCATTACATAATTAATCATTTCGCTTAAATTTAGATTAGGTCAGCCAATTAAAAAATTAAAGTGTAAAGTTTAAAAAGAGTAAAAAGTGTAAAACCGAAGCGCATAATTTGAATAGTAGTACTGTGCGAACCATGGACGTCATTTTTAATCAATTGTCACTAAAGCCGTACATCTCTAAATAAATAAAATGATTCTGAACAAATTATCTACTAACTAATCTTTCCACAAAGTTTTATTTGTTGTGTACTTGTGACAAGAGTATAAGTTGACGATACTAATACATAGAAATACAAAGTGTAATAAAATTACAACCAGAAATACAAACATATGCCCTATTATAGAGTCGGTAATCGGACCAGAGACTTATCGATGTTCAGTCGAGTTACGGGTAATTATCTACTTTCCACTTGACCAACAAGCTGATTATTTACCATCATACTTGGTTATTTCATTTTTTTTATTGAATATATTTATACTAATCAACAGAGTTTTCAAATTCTTATGAAATAAAAAATTAAAATGTTATGAGATATTAGTAAATGATATCTGTACACACGTCTGACCACTAGTCGCAACCCGCGTAACTGACGCCGTGATCCTGTGTCGCGGTCGCGTAGATGTGTAATGAGCCTTATATGTACTATCTCATGGTGTCCGCTGCTTTGTAATCGCTCTCGCTTTGCTTATAGTTTGAGCTTAAGAAAGTAGATCTTTACCATGAGAATATACTTTTTAGGGTACAAGGTTATGAACATTTCCCTGTAATGGTCAACATATTTCCCTCTGTTGGTCCGGGCTCTCTTGCAGAATAGACCATCTGCCTTCCTACAAGGCAGTTCCTAACAGTCGAGCATAGGCTTACCGTCACTAATACCGTGACATCTGACTAGGTGGTAGAGTTTTGCAGGGACTCGCCCGGATTGGTACTACCGCGTTACCTATTCCTGCCACCATAACGTCCAATGCTTGCCGTTGACATGTTCCGGTTTGGAGGGTAAGGTAACCGGTAAACTTACTTTTGCTCGAGGTCTAACATCCCGACCTCAGGTTGGCGACGCACCATTACCACCTTTGGTCTCTCTAGGCGGCGCGAATTTCTTATCATCAGGAAATCCGTCTACTTGTTTTCTTCCATTATTATAAAAAAAGAACATATCATATAGTATATAAATATAATGGTATGTTAGGATTTTAAACTTAAATCGTCGCGAATTAATAACATTTTTAATAAATAATTTTTAACAAATAAAAAATGTTAATAATGGTATGTTATATGCACAACAAAATTTAACTTATTGAATATTTTTTGTAATACATGACAGCGACAAGCTCGTCTGATGGTAAGAAAGAACCATGGCGGTGAGAAGTTGTCTTATGACAGGGGTGTTATATTATGTAGATATAAACAATAATTAGTGAATAGTTTTGCATCAACGGTAGAAATAAAAAAAGTAAAAACAAAAAAAGTATCTTCACGCCCATATTCCCGAAGAGCTAGGCAGATGCACAACCTGTCACGACTAGCCGAAGACACTGAGTCCCACAATGTGATAGGTGGCAAGCCTATCGCCAACCGGGTACATATTCAATCGGGCAACATTTTTTTTTATTAGAAAATTGGAAAAGCCAAATTTTCTTTTTTTTATCAACGATAGAGTCTGATTTAAATCTAAAGTAAGTTATAAGTTTAGCAATATAAATAAAGCTTTTAAAAAACTAGATCAAGAAATGCAAATCTATGTTCATTATACAAAAACTACCTCTGAGAATCAAACCCGAGTCTCGAATATAATCATTGGCCTTAGGCGTAACGCTAAACCTTCGACCAATGACACGGTTAATTTATTCATAGAAATATCAGGGCATTTAAACGAAGAAAATCACCTATGTTAAATTTAAACAAAACATTAATTACTCGTCTGTTATCATTCATATGAAAAATAGTTTAAAAAGAATAGTAATTAAATAATAATATTACCTAAAATAAGCAAAACGATTTGGACATTTTGGAAACAAAAATAATCCGATGTTTTTTAATGTGATAAAACAGCGAATAAGCACGCGTCCAGATGATTAAAGATACCCTTTGACGTCTATGCCATAAAAGTTGTAAGTGCGTGCTTTCCTTTGACCGGGGCGTTAGGTCAATTTTGTAATTTTACCGGCTACCCTACCTTCCAACCGGAACATGGCACAGTTATTATGGTAGCAGGAATATACTTACAAATTTTCTAGAGACAGAAAAACTAACGACTAATATTAAAATGTTATAATACAATTTTCCCCGTGTTAGTCCGGCCTTCTTTGCAGAATAGACCATCTGCCTTCCTATCTGGCAGCTCGTAAAAGGCGAGCATAGGCTCACCGTCACTAATAACATGACATCTTACTAGGTGATACCACCGCCTTACCTATTCCTGCCGCCAAAACGTCATGATGTGTTCCGGTTTGGAGGGTAAGGTAGCCGGTAAACTTACTTTTGCTCAAGGCTTAACATTCTAGCCTCAGGTTGGCAACGCACCATAGCCACCTTTGGTGTCTCTAGGCGGCGTCAATTTTTTACCATCAGGAAATCCGTCTGCTTGTTTGCCTTCCAATATCATAAAAAAAACAATATTGGATGTAATTTGGGTTGTACCATCCAAAATATGCAATACAATACGATCTCGATACAGCTTACGGTGGATGATTTCTAATTTATCTGTATATTAATACGTGATGCCAAAATGTTGAACCCCTTTTTACAAAAAATTTGCGCGGACGCAGGAATATAAAATTTGGCACACTTATAATTTATGTGTAGGAGAAGTGCGAAACGCTAATATTTTTAAAAAATAATGCTTATAAAGTAATTTAAATCAATAAATAAAACATTACCCACACTAGCATGCATTTGACACACGCAAACAAATATATTGATGAGAACGATAAAAGATCACAGATGGCGCACTATAAAGTTTGAAAACAAAGTAGTTCGTCTTGAGAAATGAAGATGGCGTTCTTACCAATAAGATATTATAATGTATTATGGTCTAATTTTAGCTAATGGGCAACCACTAGTTTATATAAGTTAGCTAACAAATACCCAGGAGAGTTTCCTGATGGTAAGGGACAACTGCCGCCTACAAACAAAACCGATGTTATAGGTGTGTAGGTGTACTGTGACTTGTGTGCTAGGCCTGAGATGCTACCAGATATCCGGAACAGGACACTAATATTGTGACATCAGGAATAGGTAACGTGGTGATACCTGATGCGACTACTATACAGTAATCTGCCATCAGGTATCTTGTTGTTAAAAACTTATCTATTCTATACTCATCTCTTGTAAGCTGCCAGGCATAGAGGCCTATAACTGGAAGTTGAAATAACACAAGAATTTTTTAGTTTCATTTGTCATTATACTTCTTAAGGCGCGTCGTAAAAAAATGATGAGAGCGAAATTTTCAAGATCCGTCACACAAAAGTTACACTATGAAGTTGCAGCGAAGAGCAAAAGTAACATCATGAAGTTGCCTGCTTTGGAAACATGTTTCTACATTCACGTGATTTAGTTATTTACAAGTTTGATTTACATATTTTTCATTACAGATTTTTGAAGTGAAAACTTCTTAATCGGCGCGTCGCACTTTTTTGTAATGGGTGAAAAATTCGTAAGGCGGCGCAGGGTGCTTGCGCAAATAAGACATAGTGCAATAAATGAATATTGTATTCTACCACATAAATGATAGTACTTTCATACTGATAATTAAAGCAAATCGTGCAAAATTATTTCCTAACTATTCTAAAATATCAAAAATGCACAGCGTTAATATTCAAGTTTTCACTTCTGCTGGCACTCCTGGAGTGCAATTCGTCGTTTTTTTTATTTTTTCAAGAAGTTATAACTTCTTACGCGCGTACCAGTTTTCTTTAAATTAACACCATCTACTAAGGTTAAATTCCCAACCTTAATCCTGAAATCACTTGGAAAATATAGACCAATCTTACCTTCTTATAGCAGAGATAACTGGCAGCTGACTAAAGGCGATCTTATGTATAAATATAATATAATATACCCCTTTTTAGACCCCAAAGCAAGAGCAAATGACATGTTTGTATTACAGGTGTAAATTAAGGATACTAAAACAAAGAAATTCTTAAATAGACATTAGAATACATTTATTAAATACAAACCACCTGGAAATACAGACATTAAAATGTTCATCACACAAATGTGGCAAGCCTGTTGCCAACTGGGCACATACTCAGTCCCCGGCAATATCATTTTAGTAGTATCTTCACGTCCATATCTCTGAAGATAGGGCAGAGGCACAAACAGGGCACCCACGACTAGCCGAAGACACTAAGTCCCAAAGTGTGATGAAGTGAAGTGTGAAGTGTGTGTCCCAAACCACATTTTCATTTTGATTGCCCGACTTGGGGATTAAATCCGAGACCTCAAGAAGTCAATTCTAACGCCAGACTACAAGACCACAGAGTTTGTAATAAAATAACACACACACATACATATCTTCACACTAATAACACTTTTTATAATAAAATAAAAATGTTTTAAATACCTGTCTTATAAGTTTTACTGTAGTGGGATCAAAAGTTATCAAGAAAATTTAAATCACTTGGGCTTGGATAACCTTCACAAGTTTTAGATTTATGACTTTACTAGCAGGGATTACATACGAAATGAGGTATTTGCGATATTTTCGTGTACAATGGAAATTATTTTTTTGAAAGAAACAAAAGTTAAGCAAAAGATTAATTTACAATAACAAAATGAATCTAAAACTATTTTCGAATGAATTATGAGTACAGTAACATGAATGTTTCTCTTTATATCGTGATCTGTTTTGTTTTATCACAAAACGAAAATATCATTTCTGGAATAACTCGTTTTATTAGAATACACAGATATCTTTTTTTATGATATTGAAAGGCAAACAAGCAGACATATTTCTTGATGTTAAGAAATTCACGCTGCCCAGAGATATCGAAGGTGGTAATGGCGCGTTAGACTTCAAGAAAAGGTAATTTACCGGATACCTAAACTTTCAAACCGGAACACGTCAACGGCAAGCACTGACATGGTGGCAGGAATAGGTAAGGCGGTGGTACCAATCCGGGTGAGTCACTGCGAAACTCTACCACATTGGATTAGCTAGCAAGGTCTTAAGTTTAGTGACCAAATGCAATTCGGACTTACTTACCTTACTCAAATGTTCAACCTCCTTTAATAGAATAAAGGAATATCTCTTCTCTCGATGATGTCAGAAACCGACACAATGTTAGTGTCAAAACCTTGCTTCTTAGTAATTTGATAAAAAAACATTGGTAGTTTCTGAATAAAGCTCTAGACTAATGTGGGAGAAAAATATTCACAAGTTTTATATTAAGGTTTATTGCAAATCTAATAAAAAAAGGAACGGAAAAGACCCTCAAGCAAATGAAGTCGAAGCGACAGTTCACCTTGTATGTGAATTATTCAGTGTAAATTGGAAAAGGGTAAACTTTTAAAGCAACTGCCATAAAACCTCACCTTATTACCGAGTTCTGTCATTCATTTTCATCACGTATCGTTTGGTAATATAATGGAAGTTGATTTGCGGGCAAATATTGTTTCGTTATTGTTTTGCTATTCATTTTGGTGAGTGAATTGGGTTATGTTTTGTTTCAAATAAGTTTTAAAGTTGTAAGGTAATAAAAATTATACTCCAGAATTTTGTAAAAAAAACCTTATTTCACGGGAGAACTACGAAGCATAAATACGTTTGACATTTTCACTGTCCGTGCTTGGTAAAACTTTAAATGAAGAAACACAGAAAAAAAAATATATAAATAAAATAAATCTGGTTTTCCTTCCTGACGCTATAACTCCAGAACGCAAGAACCGATTTCCACGGTTTTGCATTCGTTGGAAAGGTCTCGGGCTCCGTCAGGTTTATAGCAATCAAAATTTAGAAAAATTTCAAAACAAAAGCAGGGAAACAGGGAAAATCATTTTTCACATGCAGCGCCATCTCTGACACAT
This sequence comes from Calephelis virginiensis, assembly GCA_002245475.1. Classification (NCBI taxonomy): domain Eukaryota; kingdom Metazoa; phylum Arthropoda; class Insecta; order Lepidoptera; family Riodinidae; genus Calephelis; species Calephelis virginiensis. The sequence goes on from NJDC01004739.1 coordinate 122,156, forward strand.
AGCATACAAACCAATATGGTTTTGCATGGTGGTAGAGCAGATGGTGCCGGTACGTGGTGTGTGATTATGAAACAATCTGGTGGTGAAATGGAGTTTGCCGGGTCGGCTAGTAATTTACTAAAATTATTAATATATACGCTATGCATTCTATCTGTCTATTATATTCTACTATAGTTAAACACCTCAATTATAATCATACTGGAATTTACGAGTACTAGTGCCATGGTGAAACACCTCCGTGTTAATTCGATTAGAAATTCCTTAATGTATAGAATCTCTATATAAGGTCCTTCTAAATTAGTAGGTATTCAAAATTATATGCGTGTTCTAAATATTTAACTGCAATGTTAAAAAAATAACAAAAAATCAGACTTTAAATAAATAAATCATATTACATATAAAATTCCTTTGATTACTTATATTTACATTCGAAGATAACTTGTATTGATATATTCGATATCTTGGAAAAAAGTTTGTCTTATTTGTTTCGCTTTCACGGCTACTACTACTAACTACTGGATCGATTTTAATAAAACCTATTAGGCATGTAGTAAAAGAACCAAATAAATTATAGACTTTATTATACCATAATTTCACTTATATTTTTTAAATCGACACCCAAAGGACCACAACGAGGGACGAACGTTTGTACGAAAATCATGTTGACGCTAACCAAAGCAGTGTTCTGAAGCTATTTTACGCTGGCAAAGTCACAGACGAACACTTGATTTATAATAAAAATATGGTGAAATAAGTTTTGAAGATCTAGCAAGTACACTCAACTCAACATTTTATCTTCTTGTGTATTATTCAAACGACAAATTGGTATCGACGTAAACTTTTAAAGCAACCTCTATAAAAACCCCACCGTACATCGTATTATAAGTTTATCGTTAGCACTTATATTTCCATTAAGTCTCGTTTTTAAGGTTTTCGTAGTTAAGTATCATAAAACATCATATAGATTAGAAATGTCCATTTCGTTTGTGTTTCACAGCCAATTTGTTTCCAAATAATTAAGAATACACAGTTGAAACATGGTATGTATTCTGTGAATTACTTTAAGGTTTTTATATAAAACGTGTTGAGTCGGCAGACGTAGTCCCTTCGAATGTTTTTTTTTTCACATAAAACTTTTCAGAATAACTAACACAACAAATAGACAATAAGCAATATCAGTTCACAATTTTATGAGGTGAATGGTGATGATCAAAGGAAATGAGGATTTATTTTTATATTTTATAAACTAAGAGGTGTTGTTCACGTCATTTAGAATTAGAACGAACTTCTTTATCGTCAAGTCCGTGCATGTTAATAAAGAAATGACATTGATGTGTCTAAAACCATTTTTTTATTTAATCGTTTGAAAGATAAGATATTTTCATGATAGCAAATAGTTGTGTCTCTATAGTTTTTTTACTCTCTTATTTAAGAACTTGGAGATGGAGATCTATTTGAGGAGTCAAAAATCCATCCTGTAGCCATTCAGCATTAACAAATTTTACAAAAATCGTACAAATAACAAAAAGGTTTATTTTTTTATATTAAATTTGGAATTTGGGTGTACATGAAAAGTAAATTAAACAATAAAACTACATTTTAAAGATTAAATTTTTGATTCTTTGGAGTTCTGAAAATCCTTAAAGTTTCTGATTAAACTTTTAAAAAATTAATATTCAATTTGGACAAATTTATGAAAGTTCACACTGTGCTGTTAAAGTTGGTCCGTATGATGAATTGATTAATAAATAACTTTAAATCGGCAGACAGAGTGAAAGTAATATTTTTCAGGTATAAGGCAGTGAACTAGTATACGACTCCTATGATGTTAAGAAATAACCGTTGTTACTCTTTAAACTCATATCTTTTTTGAAAATGCGTACTTCCGAAAAAATCCTCAATTTTTTTTGTGTACCTACTTAAATGGCATAATAGTGATATTGAAGATGTTTATTGTTTCATTTCATCACATTTAAATAAAATCGATTATTTTGTTTACAGGTATCTTCACGCACATATCTCCGAAGAGGCACAACCAGGGCACCTGCGACTAGCCGAAGACGTTAAATCCTACAATGTGTGCTGGCAAGTCTATTGCAAACCTGGCACATATGCAGTCCCAGGCAACGTTATTTTTTTATTAAAAATTTAAAATAAAACATTTCAAAATGGTCAGGTATTTGCAGTTTTTCTGCGCTTAATCCCTAGATAGTATAAAACAAAGTCGCTTCCTTTGTCCCTATGTCCTTTTGTATGCTTAAATCTTTCAAACTACGCAATGGATTTTGATGCGGTTTTTTTAATAGATAAAATGTTTAAAGAGGAAGGTTTATGTGAATATTTTTTACCGGTGCGAAGCCGAATCGGACCACTAATTATTAATATACGCAAGTACATTTTTGAAACATAATAAACAAACTCATAAGTAAAATGTTTTTAAAACTAAACAAGGTAAACGTTATTTTTATTTTAGCACTTGCCCGCGGTACTTTAACGCGGGTAGTTATGTCCTGTAGATACACAGTTCCGCGTACCACGTTAACGGGTAAGAAAGGAATTAAAAAATTTCGCCACGGGACTTGAATCCTCAGTAACTCAATTGGTTAGAGCATTCGTCGGCTTGAGACGAAAGGTTACAGGTTCAAATCCTGTCTGGGACCAAGTTTTTTCTTTCTTTAAAATTTATAGAAAGGTAAACGTTGTTTACATTACCGAAAGGTTAGGTTAGTTACATGGATTAGGCCGATTTGGTTTACCACAAAACACCTTCTAAAGGTCGAATCATGTAATTACGTTCTCAACCAATCCCTAGTCCCTTCTATTGTACGAACGAATGAATATTTAATACAACGAAATCGTAAAAGAGTTCATTGAACATCACATCAGAGAATTTTGTTTGGATAGGTTTATGGGACGATTCGGATTGAAAAGGAATTAAAAGACTTTTTTGGTAATATATTTTGTTTTCAGAAATGAAAACTAGTAAAGCAGCATTGTTCACTTTTTGTGATGGCTAAAAAATGTTAAACTCGCGTTAGGACCTGATAGAGAATTCGTAAGACAGAGGAATATTAATCCTATCAATATTATAAATGCGAAAGTTTATATGTTTGTTTGATTGTTACTCCTTCACACAAAAAGTGCTGAACCGATTTTCTTCAAATTCGGCACACACACATAATGTAACTTGAATTAAAATGTACCATAGATTCCATCCCGAAAAAATGTTCTTGTGGGACCATTAACCACACGAGCAACGTCGCGGGCAACTGCTAGTACAAGTATATGTTATCGCCGCATTTCTGTGAATCAGTATCAAACTGTTACTTTACATTACTGGCTAGGTTTGGAAACGGTGGTAGTAAAAATTGTTTGTAATTTATAATTCAAATTGTAATAAGCATAAAACTATTTATTGTATGAACATTAAAACATAGTGTACATAATTACTTTTATAAATATCAAAATATTTGCACACCATAATAAATAATTTTGTAACAACTTCAACACGAAAATAAATATATTCCGCAAATAAATGTATTTTCTTTCTTCTTCTTCTTTTTATTACTTTCGATTCTCCGGCTGGTATAGATCTCCAATCCGTAAATATCAACCCGTTATTTTTTTTTCTATTGTTGGAAAAAACTAATGATTTAATTATAGTCGATTCAATATCCAAGCAAATTTTAACTCTAAAAGCCGCACTGAGACACGTAAGTTATCTTTTAATCAGTCACTAATGGCCAATGTTAATAATGTATCGCTAAAGACGGATTTCAAGAAATTTAGATAGCTGCGTATCCGCCGGCCTATCCTATACCTAATTGCCAGATTTATGCTGTCCACAGATATGTTATTGGTAAGCGATAATATAAAAATGGATCAAATATCAATCTTGGACAGCAAGTTTTGGATTAGGACTGATTATTAATATTTGCCGTAAGTCGGTGATTTCGAAACAAAGTTGTGGCTGGATGATATAATGAGTGGTGTTTGACGTCTTTGAGTGCGGCTGTAAGTTATGTTCACAAAATATTGAACATATCTTTAATTGAATGAGATATGTCATTAATGGTTTTTGTTATTGTAATGTAATTGTTTTGTTTAGTTTATATGTGTTTTCATTATTCATACACGTTTTTTTAAAACTTAGGCCCAAGTACACGAATATAAGGTTATATTTTAATCAGCTGGTTATGTATTAAATAAAGTTTTATATTAAACTAGCGGCCCGCCCCGGCTTTGCACGGTTATGAAATATATATGACCTTCCTCTTCAACCACTTTATCTATTAAAAAAACTGCATCGAAATCCGTTGCGTAATTTTAAAGATTTAAGCATACAAAAGGACATAGGGACCTAAGAAGCGACTTTGTTTAATACTATGTACTGATTTACTGTTCACTATAGAAAAAAAACACTGGTTATGTGTTTTAAACGACTGGTTAACTTAAACGTACTACCCGGGGTGGTTTAACCTTATTTGATTATCTTGGCATACGTTAAAAATTGTTTGTAACTGCTATTAATTTTCTTGAATCTAAGTTTTATTTTGTCGGAATTTGTAAAAGCGTCTATTATTTGCTTTTATACTAACCGTATAACATGCTGCCACGTCATCCACGTGTAGCATGTTACACATGGTACACAGGCTTCTAAACTTTAATTGTAGTAAGTTGGTGAATGTCTAGATATATAGAGTTTTATATTTAGTATGTTAGAGACAATCAAAATACAAGTATACCGAATAAAAAACCAAAGACAAGAATTAGTCATTTTTTTGTCAGTTTCTACACTTTTCGTGCATAAACTACTAAACGGCTCTTAATTATTAGGCGCTATATTGAGTCAGCATTTTACCTTTTACATACATACATATCTTCACGCCAAGTCCCGTAGGTGGTAGGCAGAGAGTATCGAGTGACAGACCTCACGATCCTGACAAACCTGTCCAGCTTCCTTCACATTCATTACCCTTTTCATACAAACACGCCGGTTTCGGAGACTCTTGACATAACCCTCGAATAATATCCGAGTGATCTGATCGTGGAATGTCAACCTTGGTCTCCCCGGGTACCTACATCCATCCGCGTTCGAATTGTATATCTGCTTTGTCAATCTTTCATCTTTCATTCTTTCCACATGTCCGAACCAGCGGAGCATGCCTTTTCGCATTTTTTACCTTTTATAGCGTGAAAATCTTTTATTTTCATCTCTTAACACGAAAGTCACTTAAATAGTGTACGAAGTCGCAGGCAACAGTTAGTAGAAGATAATTAATTCAATGTATTGTAATGTTCTAAACAAACGATCCATTGCTTACATTGCTAAAGGGTCAATGGGTCAGGCAGGGTTTGTTTGCCACAAATACACAGTAAAGGTCAATCAAGTAATTTGTTTTCATTCAACCCCAAATCCCTCATTTTCAACCGACCTTCTAAAACGACTTTTATTCGACTTTTCCACGTGTTAGTCCGGGCTCCTTTGCAGAATAGACCATCTGCCTTCCTGCCAGGCAGTTCGTAAAGGGCGAGCCTAGGCTTACCGTCACCAACACCGTGACATCCTACTAGGTTTAGAGTTTTGCAGAGACTCGCCCGGATTGGTATCACTGCCCTGTCTATTCCTGCTGCCATGACGTCCAAGGCTTGCCGTTAACGTGTTTCGATTTGAAGGGTTATGTAACCAGTAAACATACTTTTGCTCGAGGCGTAACATCCCGGTCACAGGTTGGCAACGCACCATTACTACCTTTGGTGACTGTAGACGGCGTGAATTTCTTACCAGCAGGAAATCCATCTGCTTGTTTGTCTTCCATTGTTATAAAAAAAAAGAGTTTTTGAGTTGTGTTGAAAAGTATAATCGGTTAATAATCGATTACATAGAACACTTACAATTACAAATTTCGCCATAACTCAGTGACTCGGTATGATTTCAAAGCATATTCCCATTAATTGCCTATACGCTTGGTTTATTATTCTAACCTTGTTAAATATCAATCAGCGTAGATAATAATAGATTAAACATTAAGTCTCTACCACACTGCTATCGGTACAAGATGAAAAATATAATAAGCTATATCTTCCGCTACCGGATTCTATAAAATTTCTTCATTCTGATTTTTTTATCACATTTAAAAACTTTTTAACTGACTGCAAAAAGAAAGATGCCTAAGATTTAAGCCTTTGTTTCTTACGTGATGTCTCTGCAAATTATAAATGGATTTTGACGAACATTTTTGTTTAAAATTACATAAAAGTTTCATTAAAAACATATTAGAAGCCAACCAGTGGTTTTATTGTAATTCTCTTGTTTACGCATAACGCGTATGGAGTAATTTTGATCAGTATTTTTTGTTGCGTTAGTTATGGTTTCAAATTTCAGAAACAATAGAAAAAAAACAACATTCTAACTTTTCTCATACGGACTGTTAAGAGCTGGCAATGTCAAGTAGTATGAAGTTTTCAAAGGCAGCTAGTATTTTTAACAGAGTTAAAAAAAACGAGGAGGTTCTCAATTCGGGTGGTATATTTTTTTATGTATGTACACCGATTTCTCAGTGGTTTCTGAACCGATTTATGTAATTTTTTTTTTTGTTTGATGCGGAATATGGTCCCATAAAAAATTGATTCAGGTAGGCCTATTAGTTTTTATTTTATGAGCATTTTTTACTTATTTTCACCTATCTTGCTGTTTATTTTTTTTACTTAATTTAATCATATTAATGTAATAAACTATAAAGTATTAAACAATAAATTAGAAAGTATTAAATAAAAATAAATCTTGACGATGTAAGTCTTTTTTTCAGCTTCACAGCGCTTATTTTTTTATGTCATACAATTAGTCGTCACACATCATAGCAGTCATAAATTATTATTCTGCGGAGTTATCAAAATGTAGGCTAATTCTAAATCTATCCTACTAAAGTTATATTACCTCTGAAGTGTTATCATCAAATTTGTAATTTTAAAGTTCGTTAACTTTACAATAGCTTGAATCAGGTAAATAAAAACTAGGCAATAGCAGGCAAAATCACACAGTTTGATAAGTATGTGACTGCATTATCTATTCTTACACTTATAGAGTTCATAAGAACTTCATGAAAATTGGGTTAATGCGAACAAGTGTGATCACAAAGTGACAGCAGATTTTATATCTAAGACAGTATAATCGTTGTTTACGAATCAAGATTATTATATTTTCGCTCTGCTCGTGTATGTGTAGCAAATACCTAAATGAAAGCATTCCGTCAGTAAACGCAGATCAGCAAACTCATAAAATACTCTCTATATAAACAAAAACTAACATATTTTATTTGTGAATAATGAGTGATCTCCCACATAATGATTTCATTACTAATTGTTATTGATAATTATTTGATTAAGGTGCTGATAACCATCAAATCCATTTCTTCTACTTCTTCTTTTATAAATATGACTTTCGATCGTTTTCAAGACTTACTTTGACAACGTCAAGTTAGTTAATTCTTATACAGTCATTACCTATTCATTTTGTCTATGTCAGGTCAGGGTCTTGACTAAAGCGTTGGCTTCGTTACTCAAGCTCATCTAGTAAGATTTGACGATAGCGAGCAAATAGACGATAAACTAATTTCTTCGTGATTATTTTATTTGTGCAATTTCAATGAACAAAATTATTCTAATTCCCATCTAAATTAACCAATTTCACTCAATATTAACACGAAATTTAATAATAATAAAAAAAATAAGACCATCTTCATTCACGATGGCGCCAAAACTCCAAAACTAGGTGGTAGAGTTTAGCAGCGACTCGTCCTGATTGGTACCACCGCCTTACCTATTCCTGTCGCCATAACGTCATGATGTGTTCCGGTTCGGAGGGTAAGGTAGCCGGTAAACTTACTTTTGCTCGAGGCCTAACATCCCGGCTTCAGGTTGGCAACGCACCATTACCACCTTTGGTGTCTCTAGGCAGCGTGAATTTCTTAACATCAGGAAATCCGTCTGCTTGTTTGCTTTCCAACATCATAAAAAAATTTGTTAAATACTTTCTATAGATACGAAAATGTAATATGACAGAAATTATGTCCAATACGATAATATCCTAATTTTATTTAATACTTATATTACTTATATTGTTGGTCCGGGTTTCTTTGCAGAACAAGCCATCTGCCTTACTGCCAGGCAGCTCGTAACAGGTGAGCATAGGCTTACCATCACTAGTACCGTGACATCTGAATTGGTGCTCGAGTTTCGCAGCGACTCGCCCGGATTGGTAACACCACCTTATTATTCCAATTCGGAGGATAGGGTAGCCGGTAAACTTAATTTTGCTCAAGGCCTAGCTTTATGGCCTCCAGTTGGCAACTCACCATTATCACCTTTGGTGTCTCTACGTGGCGTAAATTTCTTCATCAGAAAATCCTTTTCCTTGTTTGCCAACCAATTTCAAAAAAAAAGTTTATAACAACGGATGGATGTTAAATACTTTTTATCGCAAAAACTGCTAAACGGATTTAGTTGAAAATTTAAGTTAATATAGCTTTGAGTCAGAACACACACAAAGATTACAATTTATAAAGCAATGTAAGTACTTTAGCAGGCGAGCCGCAAGTGGAAGCTAATCTTTACTTATTAGTTTATATATATAAATGCGAAAGTTTGTCTGTTTGTCTCTCTACTACTGTGATAGCTAAACCACTGAACCGATTTTGATGAAATTCGGTAGACATACAGCTGAAAAATCGTATTCGAATAGACCTCCATAGGACCGTAATGGGGGTTAAATGTTTGAGGGAAAGGGCAATTGTTTTGATCTAAATTTAACGCGAGTAAAGCAAATTGCTAAATCTTGTATTTTATATATTATTATGCAAAAGTCTGGCCATCTATTACACTTTAACGTCTAAACCACTGAATTAATTTTGATGAAATTTAATATTCATATAGTTTAAGACTCGACTTCAAAACAATGGCTTCTTTAAAATGCACTCCAGAGGATTAAAAGAGGGGTAAAATTGAATGAAAATCTACACTAACAAAGTCGTGAGTAAAACAGCATTTTTACTTTTGACTTAAAAATGTACCAACCGAGATGTACGTGATACAGTGCCAAAAATGTAATCAGAATACAATTATATTACAAATATAATTCTTTTATACGAATATTTTTTCGTTTCTTATGAAAACTCCATTAGCTGTGTAAACCTTCGCCAGAGAAATGTTATTTCACAACTCCCCGTTATTTAACAAGAGTCATAAATCATACTTTTACTAGTATAGTACTTTTTTATATAGGTAAACATGTAGTTATTTATTTATTTTTTGTGATATTGGAACGCAAATAAGCAGACAGATTTCCTGGTGGTAAGAAATTTACGTCGCTTAGAGACACCATAGGTAGTAATGGTGCGTTGCCAATCTAAGTGTGGGATGTTAGCAAAAGTAAGCTAACCAGCTACCAAACCTTTCGAATCGGAACATGTCAACGGCAAGCACTGACGTTATGGCGGCAGGAATAGGTTAGGGTACCAATCCGGGCAAGTCGCTGCGAAACTCTACCCACCTAGTAGGATGTCAGAGTATTAATAACGTTAAGCCTAGGCTCGTGTTTTACGAGCTGCCTGGTAGAAAGGCAGATGGTCTATTCTGCAAAGGCGCTTGGACCAACACAGGGAAAAAAATATCGAAAAGAATGAGTTAAAAACGACATAGTAATGGATTCCGAGAGACTTTATGATGTGCGTGTTTCTTTCTACGAGTGTGAAAAGAGTAATGAATGCAATGAAAGTTAAGCAGGTCTGGAAGGAAAGTGACATTTGGCACCCGATACTTTCTGCCCAAGAGAGTAAAGGACTTGATGTCAAGATAAGTAATTTGGTAGTAATAAAATCAGAGTCTTTTTTGCAGTTTTATTAAATATAAATTATTTGAATAAAAAAAAAACATCTTCACACATATATAAACGAAGTGGTAGGCAGATGCACAACCAGAACACCCACGATTAGTAGAAGACACCACCAACCGGGCACATATCCAATACTCGACAACACGATTTTTATTAGAAAATAAATTTAAATCAATGAAACACTAAACACGTATTATAATGTC
>NJDC01004739.1:133665-148040 GCA_002245475.1 Calephelis virginiensis
AAATAGCCTACTGATTTTGCTTATAACAGTGAGTTTTAGCCTTGATGATGCTGTTTTAAAAACAATGGAGTAGTACTATTTAAATTATGCCCTTTGGCTATATTCGTCAAGCTTCGGAAATCCTATTGTATTTTAAAGATATCTATATAGCGTTGTTATTACACATAATTAATCATTTCGTCTAAATTTAGATTAGGTCAGCCAATTTAAAAATAAAAGCATAAAGTTTAAAAGAGTAAAGAGTGTAAAGCTGAAGCGCATAATTTAAATAGTAGTAGAGTTTTTTTTTGAAGTTATACTTCTTTTGGCACGTTAGGAAAAAATGATGAGGGTAAATTTTTACGATGCGCGCGCACACCGTCACGAAAAACCGACATGATGAAGTTAGCTATAGATAGGTAACATTTTAGTTTTTAAAAAGATTTTTATCTTATTACACCGAAGAATTATAACTTCTAACGCGTGTACATAAGTACACACACATTTTTTTTCTATAAAAATATGAATTTTCGGAAGTTTTACCAAGCGCCGATGATGTAAAATATCACATATAGAAATTCAAACCACCGCAGCATTATAATGAAGGTTTCTTCTACATCTACAAACGGTAGACAATGGTAAGTAGAAAAAAAATTTAATAAATACCAGTTGAATTCATTTTTAGTCTCAATACAAATTTTTGGAAGATTCAAATTATATCGGCTTCTTTTACGACGAAAAATTTTATCTTTCCATTCCTGCGTAATTGGGATATTAATTCAAATTGGATTCCTTAGGAGAAATCTTTTAAAGTTGTTTCACAAGAAGAAATATTTTACAGTTCGTACTTAAAATTCTATAAGATTTAAAATATACCTTTTTAAATGACTATGAATGGAGAATTCCGAGGGATCCATATTTTAAAGATTTATTATGTTATCTATGTTTCTGTTTCATATTTAATGATAAAAGATAGCAAACAAGCATGTAGCTCTGATATACATATATTTTTCTAAACTAATGGTCGCCTACTGGTCGAAATTCGACCATAATAAATTTTGATATCTTGTTGACAACAACGCCATCTTCATTTCTCAAGATATTTTGTTTCCAAACTTTTTAGTGCGCAATTCGTAATCTTTTATCATTGTCATCAATATATTTGTTTATGTGTCAAGTGCATAGTAGTGTGGGTAATGTTTTATTTATTGATTTAATGTACTTTATAAGCATTATTATTGAAAAATATTAGCGTTCTGCACTTCTCCCACATATAACATATAAGTTTGCCAATTTTCACACTCCAATTTTCTTAAAAGGGTTCCAAAGTTTTGGCATCACGTATTAATATATAGATAAAAAAAAGGATAAACAGTTGTTATCAGCCATTGCCATTGCGCGTTTGCCTCCTCTTGTATAAAAAAAGTTGCCTCTCCTGACAATAAGTGTGCACAGCTGTCCTGTGTCCAGAATATAAGATATGTACTTCATATCTTATATTCTGGACACAGGACAGCTAACTAACTAACTAGCTAGTCTAACTGTAGTCTGTACCCTCTGGATCAGAACATGATACTCTCGTTTTCTCGGTAAAAAAAAGCTAAAGCGGTCCACGTTTCAATTCACCGTTTCAGGATCGGGCTCCAGCCCGATCAAGATGCTGCTCAGCATTCTACCACCAGTAGTCTAGTTGGTAATGACCCATTTAAGGAAGAACCCAGGCTGGAAGGCAAATTCTATTCCGTAGATAGGACCCGGACCAACACGTTGAAAATAATTGTTGCGTAGTTATCTTATAGCTGAGATTTCAGACTTCGTATGCATGTCTACTGGCTGTTCTATCTTTCCAAGTGATAATAATGAGCATAATGAGCACTATCATTACAACGGAAATAATAACAAAAGCAGTGGTAAAAACACTTTTTATGAGGAGTCACAGTCACGGTGTTAGTAATAAATGAACCAACGCTCGTTTCTTATAAACTATCTGACATAAAAACAATTGGCTTTTCCTGATTGTTTTTTTAGTATTGCCTGGAGAGAGCGGAAATATTATTATAACATCTGAATCAAAAACGCCCTTATCCATATGTTTATTGAAAAAATAGTATCTAATATATGTTACAGTTAAAACCCGTTGTTAGATATAACGCGTTTTCCCTAGTTAGGACTAGTTTTTACTTAATTCCTTTGTTAAAACTAGAAATAACTAGTGAAAACTAGAATTTACCATTAATGCTTTTGATTTTCAGAAAAAAACTGGTTGTAACTCCGAATATTAGGTAAAACCAACACTAAAGAAACTAAATTGGGTTTGAAAACAAGTTATCGTTTTAAAGTATTTATTAAAATAATCTAAAACACAGTGATGTTTAGGTACCTGGCAAAAAAAATAATCTTGCACTTGTCTAATACCAAAGAAACATTTAGTTTAGGGCATATCGACCAAACTGACAATATTAAATAAATCATATAACGAAAAAAAAACACAGCCATAAAATTTGAAAAAAGGAACATCACTATTAAGGAACAATGGTGAACATACACTAAAAAATAATCAAACGGTCTTATTAAAAAGGATAAGGTACTATTTTGTTATTGCAAGACAAACTATCTTGGTTTTTTGAGTTACCATGACAGCTATTTTTCTTGCAGAAACACCTTTTTAATATACATCCTTTCTTACAATATTTAATTTTGAAGATTAATTCTAGTTTTAACAAAGGCATTTAGTGAAAACTAGTTCTAACTAGGAAAAATGCGTTATATCTAAGTAAGGGTTTTAAATGTAGCATATCCATCTAATATTTTTAAACATCTGGAGTCTCATAATACAATTTCGTTGAATAACTTCGCAGATTTCTCTTTCGAGGGCTCGTCGCTTGGGACCTGACCTATTGACTTTTTATTAGTTGGACTCTAGATAAACTTGATAAAACTGACTCTAGAAAATTCGTTAGGTTAATCTAAAAGAAGTTTATATCTATACTACTATTATACAGCTAAAGAGTTTGTTTGTTTTGTTTACTTGCTCGAATGAGCTAATCTCAGGAACTATGCATTATATCTTTAAACTTAAGCACACATGTCAGACTTGACTTCTTGAGGCCCCGGGTTCCCTCTATCGGGCAATTATTAAAATTAGAAAATTTAGGTATGTTTTTTTTTTAATTAATGTTGCCTGGGATTGGATATGTGCCTGACTGACGATAGACTTGCCACAAATCACGTCGTGGGACTTAGTGTCTTCGGCTAGTCATGGCTGCCCTGGTTGTGCCTCCGCCAACTCTTTCGGGGATATGAGCGTGAAGATAATAACATTTACGAATAATTAATATCACTTTAAAGTAAACTGTGAGTTCGCATCGCAATCGCAATCACCGTCGCCCACAAACATCTACAACCCCAAAAGTATCACAGATCCGACCTCAATGGAATTACTTATTCCCATATATACGTAACGCCAAAAGCAGTCTCCAACAGATAAATCCGTTTTGACATCGGTCTACCTGTTTAAATGATCCTAAAGATACACATACATTGACATGACAAATTTATAACAACCCACTTTTTCCGTCATTTTAATATATACTTTTTTTTTCATAAAGGTTGATAGAGCCGTTTTGAGGGAGTGCGACTAATGATATTAGGTAAACATTTTTTTTATAAGCTGTACCGGTAAATAAAGTTCTGGCATACATTCACTTCAAAGACATAAAAAAATCATACTTTACTACATTCTTATACTTATCAATCATGCATAAAAATACATTATAACACAAAAATTCAAAATGTATCCATTCATGAATTGTAATGACATAGACATTTACATAGCCACCAAAAACTTATGACTTCCTTTGTTTTCCAATGGGGGTGGAAAAACCCCTCACCCCATAGACAAGCACACATACACATAAGAAATCACTTACACCCTACTTCAATAGATAGACACATTCATACGCAGATATGTCCAACTTATAACCCTCGTTTGCAGTCTTGAGTTCCAAATCAATTAAAACGTTTCGAAATAGTGTAAACACAAAAACATTGATTAGGGTTGCTAATTAAAAGAGTATACAGTGATTTGTTTTGCCCCAATAAATCATTCTAAACTAATAACATTTGTTTTTGAACCTCCATCAAGAAAAAGCACTTGCACTGTTTCACTTCACATATATTTTTCAAATTATAAAAAAAATATTAAATGTTATTACTAGTTTCTTTTTGATGTGTAAGTGAACCAGTTCAAGTATTTTTTTATAATAGAGTTTCGAAAACAATGGAGTTTCACCAAGTGCCAAGAGTCGGAACAATTCAACTGTAACACGTACAATGTGAAAGAATTTGAAAGTTATTTAACCTGGGCAGCAGCCCCGAACAGGCACGTGAGAAATAATTTTATTACAAGATTTACACCACGTTTAATGGATGGAGGTAGAAAGTTGTCGTGCTAACGAGATAAAAGGGCCGCCATATTAGAATTACGGTTAAATTTATTTAATTTTATCGTCGTAGATGTCAAAGAATATTTTTTTATATTTATAAAAGTTAGGTAGTTATTTCTATATTTATGAAACTAAGTCTCCATTTCACGTAGCTATCGCATCGTGCCTGACCGGAAGGATCAATTTTACTGATTCCCTTTGTTGTGTTAGATATGGCCAGGAGAAGCTTCTTATAAAAAAAATTGTGACAAATACAAAATAGCCCGGGATTGGATAGATTCCCGATTGGCGATAGCCTAACCATCTATCACACTGTGGCTGTGGGACTTAGTGTTTTCGGCTAGTCGTGGGTACCCTGGTTTTACCTCCGCATATCTCTTCGGTGGCCCGGATACTTTTCCACGTTGTTTTTAAGATTGGAAATATTCTTTTGATTCGAAATGTGGGAATTAGTGTCTTCGATTAATCGTGTGTGCATGGGTGAAGGCAACAATAGCAAATATGTTTTTTAATCTCTGTCATCTGTGCTTTTTCTGTGATTCTGTTTATATATATTCCTGTTGCAAACTAATATACAAGAAAATTTGGAATGGGATGTAGCTTTACCGAGGTTAGAATGTTGAGCTATACCCGTGATTACCATGCCACCATACCGTATGAACCGTCTACTAGCGTCAGGGACATATAACGAAAATATCCCTAAGTCAAGTGGACCTACATACCTAGCACCCAAACCAGGACACCCACGTCTAGTCAAAGACATTAAATGCCACGATGGGATTGGTGGCAAATCTGTCGCCGATCGGGCATATTATATACAATCCCAGGAAATTTTATTTTTAATAAAATACAAATTTTCTTTTTTTTTGTTGCCCGTCCCGGGGATCAAACCCGGGACCTTAAGAAGTCAAGTTTGAAGCCGGACCACTGGACAAAAGGTCAATTGCATCTCTGCATCACTCTACGCTGTGATAATCGTGATGGCATTAAATTTTAAAATATTAGGCACGTCGATTCCAACAGTTAATTTATGGTAATTATTATAATTACAGCTCGAACAATCCTTAACCACTCTGCCCGTGATCAGAATAATAATGGCCGTCATCAAAACTCGCGTTCAAATGTTAACTATTTTATAATAATGCGTTGCCAATCTGAGACTGTTGAGAATGTGTGTTAGATTCTAGATATCCTATCCTGCAAATTGTGGCAGGACAATGGTGGCAATTCTGCTGTTCACAAACTAAACTTATTTTAGATGCATGCTATCTTTTTCAAATGAAACAAAAACAAAAGAGATGGAACGTTTGTCAGATTAGTCCGAACATGTTAAATTGTGATGTTTTTAATCAATGTTTTCCGAGTGATTAAACGTCTGTAGAAATGACGTTTACGGTCTAATTTGACAGCAATAAAAGTATTTTGTCTCTTTCTGTTTCTTTTACTTTCCTTGAAAGAAGACAGCGATAACTTAAAATTAGTTTAGTGAGTGCGCAATAAAATTACCACCAATAGCTGGTACTCAATAATGAGATTTGATGTTATGGCGGCAAAATTAAATCGAAGCAAGAAGTCACAGTTACGTAGTAACCATGACAACGTAAGAGAAATAATCGCTAAATCTAAATCATAAATATGGAAACATAATATCAACCACGGCTTACGACGCGTCTTATAGCCGCGACTGATAAGTGTGCACATGCCGTTCGCGGACGCTTACGGCTAACATAAACATCCAGCGCGCCAGATATCTTTGGGACGTCCAAACGCTTAAGGTCAGGTCACTTAGGTTCGATAGTTCTCACGATTCAGTGTACTTTCATTATTTAGATTCTCTGTAAGTCGCGGCTTACCGTCCGTCTGTTATATCCGATATGTTTCCAACTTCAAGGTCACGTCCGCGGCTTACGTCCGATAGACTGTACGACTCAGTGTACTTTTAATATCTAGATACTGTATAAGTCGGGGCTTGCCCTCCGTCAGCCGAATCCGATAGTATATTTCCAACTTCAAGTCACGTACGCGACTTACGTGCGATAGTATATTGCAAGCTTCAACTTCGTCAGCAACTTACGTCCGATAATTTGCACGGCTCGGTGTGCTTTTATTATCTAGATATCCTATAAGCAGCTGCTTTAAGCCACGTCCGATAGTATATTTCTAGTTTGAATCTGGTTTAAAAAATGCCACCTCTACTGTTTTTATTATCTAGCACCTACAAACTCAAATTATGCTTAGTCACGTTCTAAAATACTTCATTCATGTACATTACTGTAACTTTAAAGTCGACATAATTCGACATTAAGGAGTATTAAAACTAATATTATTAAAGTGAGACTGTGTTTGTTCGTTTGTCCTTTCAAAGAAGCGCTGTTATAATATTATGTTTAAATATACGAGTAATTATAAGTTTGGAGACTGGCAAAGACTAAGTACTTTTCGTCTCAATGTCTAAACGGTTTTCCGCGGACAAGGTAAGTACTCTTTTTTAATACTAGTTGTTGTCCACGGCTTTGCCCGCGTGGTTAATGGTCCCCCAGGAAGATTTTTCGCCACAAAACTATCTTATGTGTCAATAGTTACCCTCTAAATATGTGCCAAATTTCAGGAAAATCGGTTAAGCAGTTTTTGATTGAAGGAGTAACAAACAAACAAACAACATATAAACCTTCGTATTTATAATATTTGCTGTTGCTCGCGGGGTTGCCCGCGCGCTTAATGTTGCCAGGGGAAATTTTTTTCGGGATGAAAGCTATCCTATATGTTAATCCAAGTTACCATCTATGTGTTTGCCAAATTTATTGAAAATCGTTTCATGAAAAGCAGTTTTTACGTAAAGAAGTAACAAACATACAAACTTTCACATTTATAATATTATCTAGCTGTTGCCCGCAGCTTTGCCTGCGTGGTTAGTGGTCCCACAGATTTTTTTTTTCAGGATAAAAACTGTCATAATATGAGGTAATACAAGTTACTTTTTATGTGTATATCATATTTCATGACAATCTAGTTAGCAGTTTTTGCGTGAAGGAGTAACAAACAAAGAAACAAACATACAAACTTTTGCTTTTATAATATAATAAATAAGTAGGATATGGGCATAGCCGCGGCAACAGTTAGTAGAGTTTTAAAACTCTAAGAATTCATTTATCATCGTTATGAATTCAAGAGAAAGAAATCAACAACCTCGGGGAATGTTGTTTTTGTTAAAAAAAAATCATAAGAAGCTTCTCCTGACAATAACTAACACGACTAAAGGAATCAGCGTAAATTGATCCATCCGATCAGGCATGATGCGATAACCACGCGAAATGGATTCATTTAGATATTTTTAAACATATGGACATTAAAATCTAAAATAACTTTTATTAATATAAAAATATATTCATTAATAGCTTCGAAGATAAAATAAATAAATTTAACCGTAATTCTAATATGACGGCCCTTTTATCTCGTTAGCACGACAACTTTCTACCTCCATCCATTAAACGTGGTGTAAATCTTGTAATAAAACTATTTCACACGTGCCTGCTTGGGGCTGCTGCCTAGGTTAAATAACTACAAAATCCTTCCACAGAGTACGTGTATTACAGTTTATATTATATGTAGTTGGATTGTTCCTAACCTCGGCCCTTAGCGAAACTTCATTATGTGTTTTAGTAATTCCACTGTGAAAAAAAAAATGACACTCGGCTTCCCACACAGAACATGTACGATAAAAACATAATCCTATGTGTTTATACAAGTTACCCTCTAAGTGTGTGCTATGTTTCATGAAAATCTGTTTAACAGTTTTTGTGTGAAGGCATTAATAAGATTTGTAGGTTATGTGCATATCCGCGGCAACAACTAGTAAAGTTTTAAAACTATCAGACTTCATTAAAATTTATTATCATTACGAACTTAAGAGAGAGAAATCACTAAACTGTAGAGAATATGATCCTAGGATTACAATTTTAACGATATGATATTAGATACAACAAAGTTGCTTCAGAGCTGACCATGTTGCTTAGAGAGATCAAATCTACGCGTCATACGTATGGGACTTTTTTGCCAATCTTAGTCGAAACTGCGCGAGCTAACTTAGATTTGTTCTACCAATAAAAAATTCTAATGCCACATAAAAAAATATATACTCCAATTAATTACTTCTAATTTATAAATAATTAAAAGTTTCAAAATTGCGTGAAAATAATTGTAACGGTTTAAAGATACTTTTATCCTGTTGTAGCCTGTAGGTATGTCGTTGTCTTGTGACCAAGGCTGATTCCTTCCCATTCCGTCTATTAGCTACCCTACCTTCCGATCCAGAACGTTATAGTAATTAAGAGAGCAGGAATAGGTAAGGCGGTGAATCCATATCTGGACAAGCTGCAGCAAGGCACTCTACCACCAGTGGTTTATTTTGCAATGATTTTGCTCGCCGTTTAAGAGTTTTTTATCGCCTCTATGATCTAGTGGTCCGGCACGGGACTTGACTCATTGAGGTCCCCTGTTCGACCCCCAGGTCGGGCAACAAAAAAAATATAAATAAATAATTATATTTTCAATGTTGTAATAAAAATAACGTTACCCGGGATTAGATATATACCCGGTTAGCGATAGGCTTGCCATCTATCACGTTGTGGGACTCAGTGTCTTCGGCTTCGTGGGTGCCCTGGTTTTCCGCCTAACTTTTCGGGGATATGGGCGTGAACATACTTTTTTGGAGCTGCCCAGCAGGATGGCATATAGTATATTCTACACAGAAGACCCAGACTAACTTGGGGAAGACATTTGTATTATTTGTATTTGTAAATGTTTTATAACCACTTTATATTAAAAACAATTTGAACAGTTTTTTTTAATCTTAACACAAAATGCTTTCGCCTGAAGAAATACTTGTTCTAAGCAGATCATCCATCTATTTTCTGATTTTATAGTTTCCTTTACTGCTTCTATTTAGTGATTTTGAGAGACATAAATCTTCTTTTTACGATACTAATTAATGAGTGTTTCAGTAAATAGTGTTAAAGGTGTTACGTAACTTTGTCATTAATGTGTTATTTCCTTCATTTATTATTTTTTTAACAGCGTCGATTATTTTCGAGCTTCTGTTTTATTAACTCATTTGCAGGTTTGTACAAAATGTATTGATTTACTTAATTTTTTTGGGGTTCCCTACCTTTCCGAAAGAAAAAAAGGAAACTTTATTTGTTGTCCGTCCTCCTGTCTGTCAAGACCTTTTTTCTCAGAAACGCGTTGAGATATCAAAGTGAATTTTTTTCAAATAGTTAGATGTACTGTCACTTAGAGTCATGAAAAAATAAAAAAATTCTAAGCCAAAGCCCTCATAAGATGCAGCAACTAGCAATTAGCAAGGAAATCAAAACATATACGCTTGAACTTAGAACCTTGAAATTTGGTACTAAACAACTTCTTACAGCACTTCCTAGCGAATATTAGATGTGGCAATAACAAAGGTATTTAAGCCCCTATGAAGTTAATAAGAAGCATATGAAAATCCGTCCAGGGTAGCCATTAAATTAACTGTAGTGTAGACCGTCTCGTTGCAAACACGCCTAACTACAACGACTACCCACGATGCTCAGGCTCGATTCCAGACGGCATACATTTGTGTGATGAACATTTAGATGTCTGGATTTTCGGGTCTTGGTATTTAATAAATTTGTTCTGGAAGCTATAAAAGTATTTCTATATATTAGTATCGTAGACTAACACCTATAACACAAGCTTGCTTGCTTACTTTGGGTTTAGATTCAATTTGTGTAACTTGTCTAGGAATATTTATTTATTTATTAGCAACGTGAATAATGTGGAGAAATTTTATTGCTAAGCTTACTTATATTTTAAATTAAAAATATTGATGGTAGTCACCATTTATCTCGATGGCAACACTGGTTTACACAAACATCATCTAACCCCAAACGCATATACTCTCTAATTTCCGTCGTGGGTAAAAATTAAAACAAAAAAGTATTAGGTTCAGTGTCACTAACACCGTGACATCTGACTAGGTGGTAGAGTTTAGCAGCGACTCGCCCGGATTGGTACCACCGCCTTACCTATTCCTGCCGCTATAATGTCAGGTTCGGAGGGTAAGGTAGCCGGTAAACTTGCTTTTGCTCGAGGCCTAACATCCCGGCCTCAGGTTGCAATGCACCATTACCACCTTTGGTGTCTCTAGGCGACGTGAATTTCTTAACATCAGGAAATCCGTCTGCTTGTTTGCCTTCCAAGATAATAAAAAAAAAATTAAAAGGATCACAGTCGTAACGGGCAGCAGCACTGATCTATCAAAGTAAATTCATGTATATCATATTCAATAGAACAAAATGGTTTCCGTGGATTATATCTGTCCGAAGATACACTACTTGCCCTGACACCTAGATAGACAATAAAATTTATAATCCTGTCATGAAACAGTGAGATCCGAGAAAGAGTGAGATTGAAATAAAGTGTTGGTGTTAAAAGGCGAAAGGGCATGCTCCGCTGGTTCGGTCATATGGAAAGAATGACAGATGAAAGACTAACAAAGCAGATACCTATACAATGCGAATGTGGATGGATGTAGGTACCCGGGGAAAACAAGGTTGACATTCCACGATCAGATCCATCGGATATTATCCGAGGGTGGTGTCAAGAGTCTCTGAAACTGGCGTGTTTGTATGAAAAGAGTAATCAATGAACGTGAAGGAAGCCAAACAGGTTTGTCAGGATCGTGAGGTCTGGCACTGGATACTCTCTGTCTACCCCGTAAGGGACTTGTCGTGAAGACATGAATGTATATATGTATGCAAATCATAATGCAGTTTGATGGCTCGTTTTCAGAGACGACGACGAAATTGTGGGAGTACTGATAATAACTAACGGATTTGGCGTGAAGATATGTGTATCTGTATGTTTGATTTATGAAAATGACACAGGCCACTTGCCCTGCCAACTAGATAGAGAATAAAATTAATAATCCTGTTACGAAAGGCTATTACATGGTAGATTGCTGGGCTTAGAGCGGCCAATAAGTATCAAGCGGCCACGAAATGTATACCTACTGCCGCTAAGCTAGCACTTTACAAAACTTCTATTGTTCTTTCTTTCTTTAATTCTTTATTGTACACAAAAAGTCATATAAGTTGTGTATAATGAGATTTTAAGTTTATATTTATGGTCTAAAAAAATGTTATTTTCTTCTTTTTAAGCATTTAAATAAAAGCTTATTCTTAAAAAGATTTTTTAATTTAAATTCATTTTGTTCTTGTCAGTTGTAGCTGGTTTACGGGCTGGCGTTTGTTAGTTTGTTGATCTCATTCCAGGCATAACTATTGCAAGATCGTTTGCCGGTAAATTTCGAACAATCTCGTTCGTCAACGAGGAGACCTTTATATCATATTACCTCCCACTGTCGCGCTAATCAAATAGGTCATCTTCTCCGCAACGCAGCCACTCTCCTGGGCGACAGTTTCAGGAAGTGGCGTATAGAAGTGAACCCCGACAAAAGTGCAGCGGTGTACTTTAATAGAGCCGTCAAACCCAGCGAACGGATGAGATCCAGTCGTAGCCCGGGTACCATCCAAATGATCGTCAGAGCGATCTCTTGGAAAAAATCAATAAAATACCTAGGGGTCATTCTAGATAAAAATATGTCGTTTAAACCGCATATTTCGCGTTTCGATAAGTTCGTACTTAGCCGTCTCTATTATTTAATTAATAAAAACAGTAAAATGTCACTTCGTAACAAAGACACTACAAAACATGTATTAGAGCTATATTAGCTTATGATAGTGTAGCCTTCGCGCAAACCTTCCCGTCCCATCTTAAAAAATTACAAGTAGTCCAGAATAGGTTCATGCGAACTGCCACCGGTGCTTCGTTTTACGTTCGTAGTACGTTCGCAACGAGGACCTACATCGTGACCTCGATTTACCCACGATAGCGTAGCTTTTCAAAGAACTATCGGAACATTACTCTGAAATAACGACTACCCATCCAACCCCGGTGTTAGCCGCGAACACACTGGCCGCGAACGCGCCCACCAATCATAGAAGACCCCGCCACGTGTTATCGGATCCTCCAGACCCAATAACCGCGTCAAACGCTATACTTCCTTCCAACCCGAACACCAACTCAGAAAACTACAACATCACATTACACCGTCGCCGCCGGTCTCGGCGACGAAGACCTCACTTGCGCCTGGTGCCTAACGCCGAGCGACGAGCCGCCACTACTCTTCCATCAAGTCCACCCAGTATACAGAACGCAACACCAAGTCGAGGTACTGTCTTCCGGGAGACAGCCCTTGTTGCTGGCATTGTAGGTAACAGTCTAATCCATTTAAAAAATGATGTCTCCAGCTGAACACTATGCTCAGCCAAAAATAGCCCGGTGAAGTTGTAAAAACCTCGCGGTTAGCAACAAATTAGTCTTTAAAAAAATCGTTTTACCCTACTGGTCGAGTATTCCAGGGCTCCGTTTTTTATGACATTGAAAGGCAAGTCTGAGCAGACAGATTCCCTGATGGTAAGAAATTCACGCCACCTGGAGACACATAAGATGATAATGGTGCGTTAGCATAAATAAGTTTACCGGCTACCTTAAACACCGAACCGAAAAACGTCAAAGGCAAACGCTGACGTTATGGCGATAAGAATAGGTACCAACCAAGGTAAAACTAAAGAAAGGCACGGTTTTAGTACCGGTAATCCTGTGCTCGCTTTTTACGAGTTGCCTGGCACGGCAACGCAGATGGTCTATTCTAGAAAGGAGGCCGGACCAACACAGGGGAAAACCATTTTGGAGGGTAAAAGCTGATATACAACAGGGTTCGCCCAGGTTCCTTGACGTGGTACGTTTATGACATCATGTTAAAACCCGTTGTTACTCAGCTGCCGACACGGCTTCACGTTGACTTGGGTGTTCGGAAGAATGCGCCACTTATTTCAGCTTATAGCTTACTTGAGCCTGACGAAACATGGGTCCAGGTTTGATTTTAGCGTTGTCCTTCTCCTAGAAAAGTTGCAGATCAATGCTGATGACGACCATCCCTTTAAATCACACAAATCAAGGTAATTAATCGATGTTACTGGCTTCCTACATACTTAAATTTTTTTTTTCATTACAAGAAATCACAAAAAACTTCAATTGTGAACCATATTGTATTTAAAGTGATATCACATTAATTTATAATTATTTTCCACAAATCCCTTTCATTTGATAGCCATATTGTAGAAATGCATTAAAAATAACTATTCCTCCATTTCGGATGGTCCACCATATTGGATTTGGAATGATGTCCCATTATTTTTCGAGTTGCTCTCAACAAACCCTTTCGTATGACACCCTTATTGTAGAAGTGCAATAAAATAACCATTCTGTCATCTTAAATGGTCCACCATATGGGATTGAGAATGACGTCCCATTACATTTCGAGTTGGTCTTAATGAGCTCTCTTAGTTGATACCCATATTCTAGAAGTGCTTCGAAAATAACTTATCCTTGATCTTGGATGATCCGCCATATTGGATGTAGAATGACGTCACACTATTTTTCGAGTCGCTCTCGACGAGCCCTTTCACTTGAAACTGATATTGTAAAAGTGCATTAAGAATAACTATTCCGCCATCTTGAATTGTCTGCCATATTGGATTTAAAATGACATCATGTATTTTATCGTGTACCTATTGTCATCCAAACTAAACGTGTATTCAAAATTTCAGCTCAATCGGTTGAAGATATCTGCTTCAAAATTGAACTCAAAGATTCCATTCGAACTAACATACATGCATTGCAAGTTAAATAAAATCTTTTAAAAATATATCGCACATCTCTGGCATTTTTAGCGAAAGACGATGATAACGGAACGCTACTTATATAACAGGAGTAATTCCGTATTCATAAGATAGTTCCTTTTTTAAATGTAAGCCTACAGATAAACACGAGTATATAGTACATGAT
>NJDC01004739.1:181083-201035 GCA_002245475.1 Calephelis virginiensis
TACAATTTAGCAAAAATATTTAAAATGCATTATAATTTAAACTTATACCATCTGATTTTAAAAATTTGGATAGTCTTTTCAAAGTTACCCTGTATTTGTGTTAATAAAGACAATAGTATTTTTTTACTAAATAATAATAAAAAGGGTCTCGTGCTATATATAACTCGATTAGGTCGGTTAATTGAAAGCCGCACCCTATATAAATCTTTATAAAAAAATATTTAAAATAATATCAAGTAACCATCAAATAGATTGAATCAACTTTATTCAGAGCCAAGCCATTACCCCCTCGATTATAAATTGCGGAGGCTTCAAGAAAATATGACACTGACAAATTATTTCCGCTAATTTTCCACGAATCGGATAAAAGCTTGAAAAATAAAGAAGAGTATTATGAAACGATCAAATTACCACAAAAACCATAAAGGTGCTGATAGACTTGAGCATTCACTTGTAATGAGCATTCGTGCGAATGTTACATCACAAAAAATAACGAGAAAATTTTAGGGAGCATTCTATCGAGCGTTCTTAAGAGCATTCTGTCGAGCATTGCTTCGAGTTTTTTGCCGGGCCAAGCTTCGATCGTCAAAAGTTGCAAAAAAGAATATTTTTTAACGAGCATTGACTAAAGCGTCCACTAGAATGCTAATGAGTCGCCTCTGTGGTCTTGCGGTCCGGGTGTTGGACTCGACTGCAAGAGGTCCTGGGTTAGAATCCCGGGTCGGCCAACAAAAATAAAATTGGATTTTTCCAATTTTCTAATAAAAAAATGTTGGTCGGGATTGGAATTGTGCCCGGTTGGCGATAGCCTTGCCACCTATCACATTGTGGGACTTAGTATCTTCGGCTAGTCGTGGGTACCTTGGTTGTACCTCTGCCTACCTCTACGGGGATATGGGCGTGAAGATACTTTTTAGAATGCTAATGAAAATGTTCATAGCAATGTTGGAGCCAAATTTAGCATGGCTTGGCTCGTTGTTCAGTTCGACAAATATAAAAACGAATGCTCGGTGTTCTGTTACAAGTGAATGCTCAAGTCTATCAGCACCATAAGGCGAATGACAGTTATAAAAATCTCTGACCACTCAAATCACTTTCATTAAACGAAGTACAAAGTTTATTAAGCTTATCAGTGGATCTTCCACTCGCTGAGAATTGAAAAATCTTTTCATTAAACCAAATCACTGTGTTGGTGTCCAATAAAATGGTGGAAAGGTTGATTAATCGAATAGATAGGGCCTTTAGAATTGTTGGCAGTGAATTAAGGATGTTGTAGGGTTCATTTCAATTGAACTAACTTTTTAAATATGTTTTACTGTAAGGTAATTTTAATCCTGAATACCGAAAAGTGTGTAAAGTGAATAACTAAAATATTGTGCTTTCTGTCTTCGGTATTTGGTAGAATTTCATAGCAATATAATTAAAACATATCTATTCTTATAAAATAACGTATCCTGACTGATTTATTCGTCATCGCCGAGCAAGAACTGTTCGAGTTACAGCCATGACATTTGGTGAGCAGGGTCGTTTTGTTGAGTAGACACTCATTACCGACGAAATTTTGGAAATTCTACCCTTTAGGGAAGGAAACAGGGTTTGAAAGTTTTTAAGGAAGACCGTCTTAATTAAGTTAGAAATATGACATTTCATTTTTGGGCTACTTACTAAAATGAGTTGATACTTGTTTTAGCGTTTTGAAATAGGGGTTTAAAGTCCTTATTAATGGATAGCCCATAATCAGTAAATATGTTAACTGCCACACGAGCAAAGCCGCGGGTAACAGCTAGTTGATCCATTAAACAAATATACTACTTTCGTTTAATACATGCTGTGGTTAGGTTGCTTGTTATTCTAATGTGGATAATCAGTTATAGCTTTACTAATATTGTAAAATGGTAAGTCGGTACATCGGCTAATGCATCATTAAATTATTTAGAAGTCTAAGCACCTCTTTTTAAAATACATTGTACGATCAGATCAAACTAAAGTAGGTAACTTATTTGCTTAAATATAAAATACAGAAACATATTAATTTATGTGTCTGACATTACAACACCAATTAAAGGGTAGTTTTCTTGGGGATATTTAAGCTCCAGTTATATTTTAGTATGCGTTATGTTTGAAATGTTTTTGCATTAAATATTTGTTTAGCATAATTTTGTACAATAGGTCTACTTATTTCATTAATTATTTTCCTTTAACGGGTTGCTTGGAAGAAATTTCATTCATTAGAGATAAGCTCGTTCTTCGTACTTAAATTTTTTTTTAATTTCAAGATTTTTGTAATTTCTTTTGTGTTATAATAAAGAGATATCAATAAGAATATAAATTTCTATATTCACAAAAATGTTAGTTCCTGTAGGAAATCGACCTTGTGCCCCAGCAATTATTCTTAAATATAATTATAATCAAAATAGAAAAAATCAGAAAGCGAACACTTTATGACACGTTTGAAAATCTGCGCAAAGCTCGTATTAGATTTACTTGTGCAATAGGTCTTCTATGCCAGCGTTAGGACAGCGTTGCACCTGTAACATCTATGGTGCTTACGGCTATCTCTTACCAACCGGAGAGCCGTGTTTGTTCGCTGACATTGCACATAAAAAGCCCTATTCGTTTAAAGTTTCTTTTTCAAATGTTACATTCGAATTTAAAAAGTTTGTAGGTATTCAACAAGATAAGCAAAGCGGTCACAGAACTGGAGGCTGATTATGTATCTCAGTAGGCAACTCAAAATGGAAAAGTGTACATCAAATAGCTGTCAAATGACGTGTTTTATATTTGCTATCTCCAGTGACCAACAGAAATACAATAGAGATAGCAAACACCACTGACGTAATTTGACAGCGATATGATGTACACTTTTCCTTGATTTAGAGTTGGCCACTGAGATATATAATCAGACCCTTAATTTCAAACCGCGTCACGTTCGTTTTCGTCTCTTTCTCTCTTTCACTTCCAAGACTTTTATATTTTTGGTAACAAGCCATTGCCTGCGTTTAGGTCCGTATTTTAAAGTGTTTTAGTTTTGTAAAACACGTTGAAAAGCCATAATATTAGTATTTTTTTATCTTTTCCGAGTGACATATTTAACTAGCCGGTTCGGAAACAAGCTAGCGGCACTCCGGTTGGTAGAAGTCAACCGTGGCCTATAGATATTATAGGCAGTTTGATATCTTGTGGCCCGGGTATAATATTCTTATATGTATGAAAAATCTTATATTTTTCTTGCAATATTTTTTCTTTTATAAAATATTTTTGTAATGCTTAAAGATCTCATGTTATATTTTTCCTATAACATTCTCAATTTTTCTCATCAATAAATATTTTTGTATTCTTGAAAGATCTCATGTTTTATTTTTCCTATAAGATTCACAGATTTTCACTTCATAACATATTGATGTATACTTTTAAGACAATATACAATAATAACTAGATTACTTATTTATCAAATTTGCAAGAAATTTACGTTTCATTATGAATAGTAATATAATGCGAAATAGAAATGAAAATATCTGGATTGCTATCTACAAGAGAGAGAGAGAGAGAGAGAGAGAGAGAGAGAGAGAGAGAGACATGCGCACGCCGGACAGCTTACAGCAAAAGTGTCGTTACAACTTTTCGTGAGATTTTTTTCCGTCAAGCTCCCTTTCACAACGCGCGATAAGGAACTTTGTTCCAAAAATCAAACTTCAGTCTTAAAGAAAGCAAAGAAAAACAGCGCACATTTTTAATTATTTATTTTTATTTATGTAGGTAGGTCATAAAGCTACAACACTACCGGAGGTTACACACCAAACAAAAATCTGATGTAATTTTCAAACATTGCTGTCTCATTCTAATGTACTAGTCTCTCTTTCGTTTGACAATTGTCATAGACATTACAAGACTCTTAGAAAGAGAGGTCAATACATTAGAGTGAGGCAGAAGTATTTAAAAAATATCATTCTTTTATTAGGCGTGTAACCTCCAGTACTAATATAGCGCCATAAGGTAGGTACTTGTTCAAGTATAAGTACAGTACTACTACTTAAATTATGCGCTTCGGCTTAACAGTTTTTACTCTTTTTACATTTAGTACTTTTATTTTAAAATTGGCTGACCTAATCTAAATTTAACCGAAATGATTAATTATTTGTATTAACAACTCTATATAGATATCTTTAAAATACATTCGGATTTCCGAAGCTATACGGAAATAGCCGAAGTGCATATTTTTAAATAGTGCTACCGTAAATAACATAATGACTAACTTGACATAAATTATATGAAGTCAACTTCTTGTATTTTATATTTTAAATATCCGATTGAAATAGGCAACGTTTAAAATCGATAAGATGGCGGCAGGAGTAGATAATCTGATGGTAATTTAGCGGGCCAGTAACGACAAGCGATAAACTTCTTATCGCCTTTCGTAACTTAATGTCTAGAGTTTTAGTTAACGATATAGTGTTGGAACAAGTGAATGAAATTGTATATAAATAATTGCGCTTTTAGCAGGGATGGAGGGAGGACATTTAGACATTTGAATGCGATGAAAACCAAAATAATGATGTTTGAAAGTGACGTACCCAGAACGGATGTAAGAGTTTTGGAGCAAGTAAATGAAATTGTATATTATCTTGGTTGTACTTTTAGACAGGATTAAAGGTACACCGCGGATATAAAGAGGAGAATGTGCGCAGGGAATGCGTGTGAATGGAGCGTTGGGTAAACTATTTCAAAGCGAGGATTTGAGTCAAAAAGCTAGACTCGCTTTTCATAATTCTGTGCTTATCCTAACGCTATTGTATAGAAGTGAGAGTTGGGTATGTCAGAAAAAGCATGAAAGTGGGATAAATATGGGCGAAATGAGAGCGCTACGGAAAACCTGTGGAGTAACACTCGCTGACCGCATTCGTAACAGTGAGAACCGAGAAAAAGTAGGGTTGAAAGAAAGTGTTGGTGTTAAAATGCGAAAGGCCATGCTCCGCTGGTTCGATCATGTGAAAAGGATGACAAACGAAAGATTGACAAAGCAGATATACGAATGCGAATGTGGATGGATGTGTGTACCTGGGGAGACCAAGGTTGACATTCCACGATGAGATCACTCGGATTTTATCCGAGGGTGGTGTCAAGAGTCTCCGAAACCAGCGTGTTTGTATGAAAAGGGTAATGAATGTGAAAGAAGCTAGACAGTTTGTCAGGATCGTGAGGTCTGGCACTCCATACTTTCTTCCTACCCCGTAAGGGACTTGGCGTAAATATATGTATGTATGTTTACATTATTATTTGGAAATTTTATCTTCACTCTCTCTTCTTAAAAACTAACTAATTTCCAGCAACGTCTATCTAAATTCAAACTTTAAAAAAAAATCTGAGTCTCA
The DNA here is from genome assembly GCA_002245475.1 of Calephelis virginiensis. Lineage (NCBI taxonomy): Eukaryota > Metazoa > Arthropoda > Insecta > Lepidoptera > Riodinidae > Calephelis > Calephelis virginiensis. Next base: position 186,453 of record NJDC01004739.1, read on the forward strand.
AAAAAGTTTTTTTCTATAGTGCCAAGACGAATGATTGAAGAGTAGCCCCAAATATAGAAATAACAAAAGTAAATTAAATAAAAATATTTAAATTTTTTGTTTTGTTAATTCTTCAATAAAGGTTCTTAAGAAGAGAAAAGCCAAAAAAAATCATGGAAAATAGATATAAATACTTAAGTTACTTAACAAAGTTCGCCGGTTGGGCTAGTTTTATATATAAAACAACCATTGTGTTTTCAATATACTTTGATGAAAACAACTTTAGTGTATTTTGTTCCATCCAGTGTCTATTTAAACTTTTGTATAGTTTAAACACATAAAACACTAGATCAGAAATAAACTACGGCTGCAAGTTATCTCCCAGCAATAGTGAACACCTGTGCCGTTATCATAAGCAGATAGTTTGTGTTAGTTCATGCAAAAAACATTATAACGAGAATTAATTAAGATTTACGGCATTACCCATATCTTATTACAAAAATAAAATGTTTTTTAAAAGTTTTTTTTCTCTTATAAATTCATAGACGCATAGGCCTTTGATGCTACTCTAGTTCTATATTTCGCGAGAATATCTGAATGTGTGTTTCTTATATTAGAAATTAGAGAACAAGCACACGGGTTTTTTGCCTGGCCTAAATACTCTATAGAAGTTGTAGGTGTGTCGTTGTCCTATCTACCCTACTTTTCAGACCAGAACATGATGGTCATTATGATGGCAGGAATAGGTAAGGCAGTCGATCCCTACTCTTGTAAGTTTCTGCACAGCATTTTACCACCAGTGGGCTTATTCGTGATGTACGTTACCGACTCTCACCTCTTACAGCAGAAAGCAGAAGGCGATGGTCGGAGAAAAAAGTGTAGGTATATGAAAGTAATGTAGGTATTTTATAACTTGATTATTCCCATTTACTGTGCTGAATACGAATGATGATTCAGTTAGCAAAAAAATTTCATCTGTACAATGGATAAATAAGTTGCTTTGTAATTAAGAGTACAGAGTTCGAAACCCAGGTTTATTTTGTAACCAGTTTTATTAGCCTCTGTGGTCTAGCGGTTTAGGTGTTGGACTTGACTGCATGAGGTCTCGGGTTCGAATCCGGGGTCGGGCAACTAAGGAAAATTTGGGTTTTCCAATTTTGTAATAAAAAATTGTTGCAGGGGATTGGATTTGTGCCCGGTTGGGGATAGGCTTGCCATCTATCACATTGTGGGACTTAGTGTCTTCGGCTAGTCGTGGGTGCCCTGGTTGCGCCTCTGCCTACCTCTTCGAGGATATGGGCGTGAAGATATTTTTTTATTAATAATTAATAATTACTTTTATATTTATTTTATAATTAATAAATAAAGAATAGTTCTGTAGTCGTGGGTGTCCTGGTTGTGCCACTGCCTACCTCTTCGAGGATATGGGCGTGAAGATATTTTTTATTAATAATTAATAATTACTTTTATATTTATTTTATAATTAATAAATAAAGAATAGTTCTGTTAGTTACACTATTTATAACTCAAGAACGGCTTAACGTATTTGGCTAAAAATTGATAGGGAAGTAGCTTAAAACTAGAAGAAAGATATAAGATACTCTACTACTACTTCTTCGGGGGTATGGGCGTGAAGATACTCACTCTCACTCTGTTTCATTTTGTTTTAAATATTTAAGTCATTTCTGGGTTTTCGTTAAATTTATTCCAATATTTAGGTATTTAAACTGTATCAATGTATTAGAATCGTTGATTGACACCCACAACACAAGCATAACATGTGTACCTTCCTTCGTGATTTGTTTACCTTGGGTATAGCTTTTCATTGGTCTGCGGGAGTTAGATTCAATTGATGTAATTAAAAATAAGAAGTAAGAGTAAGAATGAGACACTAAAAGCCTGGTGGTTAAGATTATCTAGGTACTACCAAACGATGTTAAAAAACGTCACCTGCACTAAGTTTTATTATAATATTGCCAACAGAACGCTAAGATCGTAAGCTTTTTGAGAAAAGCGAGGCTAGAACTAATCTAGGTCAGCCATTGTAAGATTCAACGTACGAGTCTGACCTATGTTTTTAGCCCCCGACGGGAAAAGAAGGATAAGTTGGACGTGTGTGTTTAGTTGCGCCTGTGTGTCTATCGTGACATCATAACTAAACACATAGACCGATTTTGATGTGGATTTTTTCGTTTGGAAGCTGACATGATCGATATGATTATTAGACACATTACGCATAAGTTTTGAAAATGTTTAATTTTATGATTGTTAATATTACAATATTAGTATCAAATAATTCTATGGCAACATTCGGCGTAGTTCAGTTTAGTTTTCCCCGTGTTGGTCCGAGCTCCTTTGCAGAATAGACCATCTGCCTTCCTGTCAGGCAACAAAAGTCAGGTAAAAGGCGAGCATAGGCTTAGCGTCACTAGCACCGTGACATCTGACTAGGTGGTAGAGTTTCGCAGCGACTCGTCGTCGTATGACAGAACTAACGTTTTTTTTGTATTATAAAAACTGAAATGTTCTTACATATTATGTAGAATAAGCTTTTATTTTGCTAATTCTGAGTAACCAGTGTAAATGGTGTGGCGAGGAGTCTTCAGTCTTTTTTTTTCTAACGTTCCGACGACTCATCACCGCGACCAAACCACGAATAAAGTAAGAGCTCGCGAAACAGCAGAAATTGTCACGTCCTCCGCATGTGACAACACTATCTTAAGTTTCCACTACCCATCACCGTGACCAAATCACGATGAGAGAAAATGGGTAAGAACGAGATCTAAGAAGTATTTTTTTATTACGTTATTCAGAAATCATAAACCGCAACCACTATGTTTCACTTCAAAAACTTTTATACTCTGCTGGTTGCTGCTACGGAACCCTTCATAGGCAAGTCCAACTCGCACTTGGCGGCGTTATTTTAGTAGAAAATTGAAAAAAAAGTAACCCGGCCCGAGAATCACTAGACCAAAATGTTAGAAGATTTATAATATATACCTTTCTATGACAATTAAGTATCTTCACGCTCATATCCCCGAAAAGGTAGGCAGAGGTACAACCACAGTACCCACAACTAACCGAAGATACTAGGACCCACGATATGATAGCTGACAAGCATACTGCCAAGCGGGCACAATCCAACATCAGGCAATGTTGATAATATTAGAAAATTTAGAAAAAAGTATCTTCACGCCTATATCCCCGAATAGGTAGGCAAATGCACAAGCAGGGCACTCACGATTAGCCGAAGACACTAAGTACCATAATGTGATAGGTGACAATCGGGCAGATATCCAATCGCGAGCAACGTTTTTTTTATTAGAAAATTGGAAAACCCCGAATATAAAAAAAAAAAATAATTAAAATAACACATTTATTAATATTGTCCGACCCGTAGATCAAACCCGGGACTGCATGAAGTCAATTCCTACATCCTACATCGTATATATATCCTATACAGTGGCCACTGGACTACAGAGGCCATATTTGAAATGAAATATAAGTTTATTATAAAACACTATGAAAATGAAATTTGTTTATTTGTGGAATATGTGTGTTTAAAGGTTGTTACAGAATACTTATTCGTATCAATATATTCTACCACATTGTGGTGTGCAAATATCTAACTCAATTAAATATATTGTAGTTTTTATTTTTATTATTTATGTATTTTTACGTATAAAAATTCATTAATATATATTTACTAATAGGCTAGCGCTTATTATTTAAGCAAAAATTATAACGATCGAGTTTTACCCTATCTACCATACACTATGAATACACTAACAAAAATAATTCCACATACAAGTAGCACACCTGCTACATGTTATCAAAACTAGATGTAGTTTATGATAGCACGTGCATGTATTAACATTTAAACCAGAACTCGTTTGAAAATATGATGCGGTTTGCCAGATTTTCGTAAGTTTGAACGAAAAATATTGAAACTTTTATTACGTATTCATAGCATCAGCCTCCTTTTCAGTCCAACAGTCCGACGTTGGAGTTGACTTCATGAACCCCTGGTGTAATCGTCGAAATAAACAACAAAAATAAAAAAAAATCAAACCTTCTAATATTATAAATGCGAAAGTTCGTATGTTAGTTAGCTACTCCTTCACGCAAAAACTACTGAAGCGATTTTTATGAAATTTGGCACAAACATAGAGGATAACTTGAATTAATTCATAGAATAGTTTTTTACCATTAATGTATAGTACAGTTTGACATATAGTAATGACATGGTATAATAATTATTAATAAAATGCACTTTGACAAAAAGTAACTAATTAACTAATGTACTCGTATCTTACAAAACAAATATTGCAAACTATAATGTGGTAGAATATGTAAGCCATAAAAAATATGTAACAGCTTTAGAAAACTCATTTTTGCAATAAAACATTTCTGTCTTTCTTTTTATCTCGAAAAAGAATTCCTGTGAGACCATTAACCACGCGGGCAACAGCTAGTTTTTTTTAATTACAATAGGTAACTTAGCGTGGTTTCCTGGTTGGCGATAAGTTTGCCACCTATTACATTGTGGGAGTGTCTTCGACTAGTTGTAAATGCTCTTGTTGTGCCTCTGCCTGCCAACTACTTTAATGTCAAAAGTAAAAAAAATATACAGTAAGCTCTCCTCGCTCACGCTAAAAAAATAAATTTATTAAAAAAAACGATTTATTTTATACTTAAATCTTCTTTATTTTTACAAAAATGCACCAAAATCAGTATAAATATTTATTTATCAATCATCTATGTAATCAATACTCAATTTGATGTTTTAGTGATATCTTGATTTTTTCCCCGTGTTGGTCCGGACTCCTTTGCAGAATAGACCATCTGCCTTCCTGCCATGCAGCTGGTAAACGGCGAGCATACGCTTACCGTCACTAGTAATGCGACATCTGTCTAGGTGGTAGAGTTTTGCAGCGACTTTCCCGGATTGGTACCACCGCCTTACCTATTCCTACCGCTATTTAATCATTGCTTGCCGTTGACGTGTTTCGGTTTGGAAGATAAGGTATCCGGTAAAATTACTTTTGCTTGGGGCAAAAAATCCCGAACTCAGGTTGGCAATGCACTATTACCAACTTGGGTGTCTCTAGACAGCTTGAATTTCTTATCATTAGGAAATCCGTCTGCTTGTTTGACTTCCAATATCATGAAAAATGTTGGTATAACTTTCTGTAGCTTGGAATAAATATATGATTTACAAACACGGCTAGATCAATGCTGCTGGTACTTGGCCACACTCCAACTAGTGTTGTTCAATAAACTACTCCTCAAGCGTAAAAGTGGATCTTCACTTAAAAAGGCCAATACGCAATGCGTCAATATTATACAATCTGCAATTTATGCCATCGCAAAATAAGTTTACTTCTGTTAGGTAAAAGTTTGCAACGACTGCCTCCTTTTTATACCACAATCCATTCAAAATCAAAATACATTTTAGAAGTGAAAACTTCTTTAGCGGCATTGCGCACTTTGGAAATAAGTAAAAACTTTTAAACCTTCGAAAATTCTTAAGACGGATGGAAAGTAAACAGTAGGGGAGGAAGTACTCTACTCTCTTTCTACGGCGCGACGAAATGTATGCCGGCGCCTCAAGTTTCGTTTAGATGGCGCAGGGCGTTTGCTCGAATCTTCGTGTTGTCATGTTTGTATACGATACCGCAATAAATGAAAATTGTATTCTACCACATAAATTATAGTACTTTTATACTGATAATTAAAGAAATTCGTGTAAAATTATTTCCTAACCATTCAAAAATATCAAAAATGCTCATCGTTAATATTCAAGTTTTCACTTCTGCCGGCACTGCCGTAGTGCAACCCGTCGTTTTTTTATTCGACGTAGGTACTATATCATTCTCTTGTCATCGTCACATTCTGTATAATGTTAGATAGAAAATAATTACAATATACCCACTCAATATTGTACATAGTAATCACTTAATTAGACATAGAGAATTCGCGAATAATTCGATTAAATATTTAACAAATAAATGCACATACAATTTCCAAATAATAATTCATAAACATACATACATATTTTTTATTTATGTATGTTGAGGGTAGGCAGAGAGTATCGATTGCCAGACATCACAATCCTGTCTAGCTTCCTTCACATTCATTACCCTTTTCATACAAACACGCCGGTTTCGGAGACTCTTGACACCACACTCGAATACAAATTCGAGTGATCTGATCGTGGAAAGTCAACTTTAGTCTCCCCGGGTACCTACATCCATCTACATTCGCATTCATATATCTGCTTTGTCAATCTTTTGACTGTCATTCTTTCTACATGACCGAACCAGCGGATCATGCCCTTTCGCATTTTAACACCAACGCTTTCTTTCAATCCCACTCTTTATCAGATCTCACTGTTAAGAATGCGGTAAGCGAGCGTTATACTACAGATTTTTCGTAGCGATCTCATTTCGACCGCATTTATCCTACTTTCATTTACATAAATAAATAGTGCACAAAATAATGCATAAGTCTCGACTCCACAGAATCAGTTATTCTTCCATGGGCCAATGTATACGTTTTTGTAATAAACTTCCCGAGCATATTAAAAACCTATCATTTTATAAATTTAAAAAAAATGTATTAAAATTAAGTTTTATGGTAAGGGTTGTTATAAAATTTCAGAATGTTTAGAAGACAGAAATGCTTGGGATTTATTGCTTCTCATACCAATCTCTACATATTACATATATAATATAGTTTTGTAATTTAGATTTATAAGAAAAAGAAGACAGGCCCGCTGAGTTTGTTTCGCCGGATCTTCTCAGTGAGTGGCAGCGTTCCGATCCGATGGTAGTTTTTAGAATTATACAGACGCGTCTCAAGAATCTTTGTATAGATCCAAGTGAATAAAATATATTTGAATTTGTTTGGTCATAACGTTAGTTATTGTTATGTTCAATAAGACCTCATAACCGCCTGGTTAGTCAAAGGGCTAGCGTACACGTCTAACATCGCCGACAAACCGCAAGGCTCGGGTTCGATTTCCGACGAAAGCAGACATTTGTAAGACAAACATTTAGATGTCCGTATTTCCATGTCTGGGTGTTTATAAAATTTACTTAAAAATCTATATATTAATATGTAATGCCAAAACTTTGGACCCCTTTTTACGAAAATTGCAGGAACGCAGGAACATAGAATTTGGATCATGTGTAGAAGTGCAGAACGCTAATAATTTTCAATAAATATGCTTATAAAATACATTAAATCAATTAATAAAACATTATCCACTTTACAATGCATTTGACACACACAAACTAATATATTGATGATAACGATAAAAGATCACAGATGGCGCACTAAATTTTGGAAACAAAGCAGTTGATCTTGAGAAATGAAGACGGCGTTCTTATCAACAAAATATTAAAATTTATTATGGTCGAATTTCGTCCAACGGGCGACTACTAGTGTAGATAAATCTTTACAACCTAGAAAAAATATGTTTATTGTTAAAATAATTTAAATCAGAGGTAAACTATACAAACATAAAGCTTTATGTTTCCCTTCATTAGTTGGAGTCCTGGGGCAAGTAACAACTAGTACAATACCGCATATTACACTACACAGTGTAGTAAAGGCTTTGTTTCACGGGCCGATAGTTTTGTCAAAGCAGCGGGAAACCGCTAGATTTGTACAGAAACTTAGTAACCGAAACAACGAGTAGAAACGTTACTACTCGGCTCCATAAATGTCTTACCATTTGTATCATTAGCATTTCCAAGGTTAAATCAAATTACCTAAATGGAGTCCCCATCTTTTTAGGGTCCCGTACCCAAAGGGTAAAAATGGACCCTATTACTAAGCCTCTGCTGTCTGTCTGTCTGTCTCCAGGTTGTATCTCATAAACCGTGACAGATAGAAAGCTGAAATTTTCACAAATTATTTATTTTCATTTGCTGCTAACAACAAATACTAAAAATTAAAAAATATATGTTATGTCCCCATACAACAAATGCGTTTTTTTTGTGCATTTTTTGTTCAATATTAAATACAGTAACAGGTAGATGCTTCAGTTTCACAGAATATTTACTTATATGTTACCTTTCAAAGTAAATAATTAAGTAACAATAAAGTCAAAACTAAAGGGGCTCCCATACGACAAACGTAATTTTTAAAAGTACGGAACCCTTTGTGCGCGAGTCCTACTCGCACTTGGCGGGTTTTTTAAATATACTCGTATAGGAAGACACAATATGTAAAGGCAAGTGATGTTCCTGTAGGCATTCATCGGATTTCTATGTAAAATTAGTTGTATATTGCAAAATAAAACACTAATCTTTAAAATATTTATGGTTTCTGTCACATAATAAAATAATCTATAATAATGAACAATATTTTTTTAGTGTCTAATTTTATTTGAATAGATATTACAGATTTCTTAAAAACACGGATACTATCCGTAATACAACCTATGAATTTTTCTGTGGACGGTGTAAATGTACCTATGGACAGCTTTGCACCCTATGAACAAATTGTTTATAATCTTTTGTAATTAACAAATTAAAACTAAAAAAATTAAAAAATTGACGTAAGATTTCTAAATAAGGTATTACTAATAAAAGGATAGTTAAAAAATAAACAAAACTTCTTACAATTATAAACAAAACTTCACAAATAATATAAAATAAAAGCATACCCATTTACATTTAGGTAACTTCGTAACATTACAAAAATACTCTTAATATGGCACTTTTCCTTAAACAGACCTTTTATAACAACTAAATACTAAACTGAATCTTGGATATAAGGATTTTCCTGTACCTGTAGCAAAAATACTTTTTTTTACGACTGTAGACAGTGGCACATCATCTACGTCTTCTTTTTTCATTTCTGTGAATCTGAGATTATCTTAAGATTTCACTGTCGTGAAATGAGAAATAATGTAAAGCTGTCTGGATCTGGTGATATCTCTTATAATGCCCACAAAATATTTCCAAGTATTTATTGAATAATAACGAGCTATTACGTTGTCACCTATATTCCATAGTCCATTATACTTCATTGTTTTTCGAAAACTATCTAGATGCCATTCCGAATCGAATGACACCTCAATCATAATTTTTAGAGACTGCTGAAAAAAGTTGACCAAAAGGCACTTGTTGGCTAGACTATTAATCTTTCAATTTCAGTCTCCTTACTTTTAAATTGTCTTTCCAGGTTTACTTCATAGCATTAAATGCTATGAAGTAAACCTGGAAAAAAACTAAATTACTGCATTGATGTGCATGTGGCTTGCCTGTCCAAAGGTACATTAAAAAACACAGTCCACACGTAACAAATCTGACCTAGAAAAAGGAAGATGTATCGGTCTCTAAATGTATATACGAAAGCAAGAACTAAACCTTGGGAAATTACGAAAACACTACACATTTAATGAAATAGTTGCAAACAAACCAGTTATGTTAGTAGTTTCAGAAAAAAAAATGAAAATAAATCTAATATATATAAATCTCGTGTCACAATGTTTATCATCAATGGACTCCTAAACCACTTAACCGATTATAATAAAATTCGCACACCATGTGCAGTTCGATCCAACTTGAGAGATAGGATAGCTTACATCTCAATTTATCGCGGGCGAAGCCGCGGGTAACAGCTAGTAAATTATAAATCTTACTTATTGTGGTGGTGGTGGTGTTTTTTTTGTGGTTTTTTGTGGTTGTTGTTTTCTCCTGTTGTATGGCAAATCATAATATGACTGTAATCTAATATGTAAAATAATATTATAAAAGAAAATGTAATAGTAGTATAGGCTATCAATCAGTGTTGCTATATTAAATAAAACGATATATGTGCGATCAAATTAAGACTTAATTAGGTACTCGTACATATATTTTCTGAAATAATGCTACTGTCGTCCTTAGGTGCAGTACTTGCCCCTAATAGAGCTAAGATTCGTCAGAATTTCATAGTAAATACTAATTTGCAAACAAGATAAACAACAAAGTTAAACATTTCCATTAATATAGCAAACTACTGGGACAAGTAATAATAATGACCACGTATTACATTATCCGATGTAGTTGGAGTCCTCGTTTTACGGGTCGTTGGTTTTGTCAAAGCTGCGGTAAAACTGTAGATTTTAACAGAAGTTTGTTAACCGATGCGTGGGAGACTACTTCGTTAAATATCATGTTATATTTTAATGAACTTAACTATCAAGATAAACATTTTAAATCATAACCTAATCCTAATATATTAAAAAGTTTTTAAAAATTGATACATGTTTGTTGTTCTTTCACGCATAAACTACTGAACGGATTTAGATAAAACTGTGCCAGTATTGTCTAAATTTATTTTTTCCTAATTTAATATTCGCTGTGCTAAACCACAGAGAATATTAAATCGGCCGGCCGGTGTAGGATTTGACGTCATGAAATGGCCGGTTCGATCCCCGGGTTGGACTACAATTTATACAATACTAGCTGTTACCCGCGACTTCGTCCGCTTTTGTTTGACAGTTATTGTTATATTATCAACAAATTATAAAAAAATCTTATACATTTTAACTTATTATGTTATTCTGATATCAAAGCTATATGCAGAGTTTCATGAAAATCCATTCAGCAGTTTTTGCATGCGTTGCATTGCGTGAAAGAGTAACAAACGTACACACATCCTTACAAACTTTCGCAATTATAATATTTATATCATACAATTTCCTGTATTTGTGTTTTTTTTTTCAATTTTCTAATTAAAAACAACGTTTCCTGGGATTATATAAGTGCTCAGTTGGCAATAGGCTTGCCAACTATTACATTGTGGGACTTAGTGTCTTCGGCTAATCATGGTTTCCCTGGAAGTACCTCTGCCTGCCTTATCGATGATATAGGTTTTTTTTGTATTATTACCAGATAGTTATATAATCATTTAAGATCAGTAACACTGCAAAAACGGATTCCATTTTTAACATCGTCATCTAGGTAAACTAAAAAATAAACATTATTATGTACAACTCAAAAACCACTTGTCCGGGCTTGGTCAAATTTTAAACACTACTTACCTTACGATGAAAGAACTCTAAACCCACTAATCACAAAACATATATTGAGAACTTCCAACTTTAAAGTAAAGTAAAGTATATTGACGCCCTTATCCCCGAAGAGGTAGGCAGAGGCACAACCAAGGAACCCACGAATAGCCAAAGACACTAAGGCACAAGCCTATCGCCAACTGGGCACATATCCAATCCCGAGCAACATTTTTATTTTTATTAGAAAATTGGAAAAACCCAATTTTCTTTTGTTGTCCGAATCGGGAATCGAACCCGGGACCTCATGTAGTTAAGTCCGAATACTCAACTGCTAGAGCACAGAGGCGATATAAATATAAACATAATATAAATAAAACTTGTCCAGTTTTTTGTCATTATAGAATCTGAATTAAGTATAAAATCATCCAATAAAGTAACAACGTTTGATTTATCCATTCGTTAGTTGAATTTACATTCGTTAGCCCTAGGGCGACAAGTAATACAATTACGACCGCATATTCCATGATCTAGTTAGGGCCTTCATTTCATGGGTCAATGGTCTTTTCAAAGTTACGTGAAACTACTGGATTTTAACAGAAGTTAGCCGAAATAAAGTTGAGGTGGAAGACTCGCCACTTTCAAAATTTTATCATATTTATTTAAACATATTGTCGCCTGAGTAAACCACTGGTGATAGATTGCTGTGCAGCAATTTATCCGGATAGGTATCCACAGCCTTAGCGGTTCTGGCCCGTTCTTGCTTGGACCCGGAGGGTAAAGTAGCCGGTAGACATGCACAATAATCCTAACATCCCGACTGCAGGACAGCGACGCACGGGTTACGTTTATGATGTCTATAGGCCAAGGTCATTTCTTACCATCACGGGAACCGTGTGCTTATTCGCTGACCTCTAATATACAAAAAACGACGGGTTGCACTCCGGGAGTGCCGGCAGAAGTGAAAACTTGAATATTAAAATTGTGCGTTTTTGATAATTTGGAATGGTTAGGGAATAATTTTGCACGAATTGCTTTAATTATCAGTATGATAGTCCTATCATTTATGTGGTAGAATACAATGTTTATTTATTGCGCTATTGTACACAAACATGACAACACGAACATTCGCGCAAGCGCCCTGCGCCGTTATTTTCGTCTTAAGAAATTTCAGTTCACGTTCCTTACGCGAGTTTAGAAGTTTTTACCTATTCCAAAAAAAGTGCACAACGCTGCTAAAGAAGTTTTCACTTCAAACACGTACAGTTTTGAATTTTAATATCAATAATTTATCGTTTTCTCATTCTTGGGATCTTTAGTAAAATTTGACCATGTTCTTATAATTTTTTTTTGACGACAACTAACAGCGAACAAGATTGGAGCTCCTTTGATGGTAAGAGATTGTGTATAGCTATAGCCACCATAGACGTTGTAGATACGTTGCTGTCCCGTGGGGTCTTAGGTCAATGTTGCAAATCTACTGGGTAATATACCCCCCGGACTGAAACACAACAGAGTAATTTAAGACAGACAGATAGGGCAGTGCCTGCCTGGGCAAGTTGGTGCACAATACTCTACCATCAGTGACCAGGCGCAAGCTGCCAGACAGGACGCCAGATGATCTATTTTTAACCCCCGACGCAAAAAGAGGAGGGTTAGAAGTTTGACGTGTGTGTCTGTCTGTGGCATCATAACTCCGGAACAGATGCAGTTATTTCAATTTGTTTTTTTTTATATTAATGGTAACTTATTGCGAGTGTTCTAAGACATATTTTATGAAAAATCGGTTGAGTCGGTTAAAAGTTGTGGGGGTGAAAGTAGGGAGATTAATCGATTTGTTTAATTTTTAAAAGAAAATTAAGTTATTTTTAATTTAAAATTATTTACAACAGACTCGGACCAATTCGAACCTGTGCAATATTTTTAATTTAATGTTGTCTAAACCGACGAGAAATTCTTAAAATAATTTTCTAGTAAAAACATATATCCGTAAACATCTAGTTTAAAAAATGATCTATATTTAATAATTTTGACAGTGCGAATGAAATATTTTAACAATTTTATTTACTCAATTCTTCTATCAATGGAGTATAGAGCCATCACATAGCTGTGACGGACTTTTTGAAGTCAAACTTCACAACAGATGCATGAGAAAAACTTGTAATTAATAGAGGTCACTAAAGAAAACACTCCACAAAAAAACCTCTGCATGTTGCTGAATTTCATGCTGCGTTCTAAGAGATTTTTGGTTTGCCCGGAGATACATCTTCAAGGTAGCTCGCAGAGTGGCCGCAAGTGTAGCTTTGAGGTAGCCTAAAGATCTTGCGAAGTGATACAAAGTGATGACATAAAGAAGTTTCGATTCTTACACTAAAACACATTTTTATTAAAATGTGTTCTATAAACGAATCATACATTTTAACCATAGTATACCATCATTTCTATAGTTACATTATGCATGAGGCCCATGAAAATATAAATTGCGGAGCGTTGTCGGAATGGCGTTCATTTATTTTAGTAGCAATGCGGGGAACGAATAAAACGTGAATTCTTCTTTATCTTATCAAGTCTCTTTCGATGATTTCATACTTTTAGGCTACTGTGTGAAAAACTAAGCAGCAACAAAATATATAGTACCAACTTTACACTGAAAGTGGTGTTAGCTTGACTACCATCGACGATAAAAACGACGGGTTGCACTTCGAGAGTGCCGGCAGAAGTGAGAACTTGAATATTAACGTTGTGCATTTTTGATATTTTGGAATGGTTAGGAAATAATTTTGCAAGAATTGATTTAATTATCGTTTATATCTATGTATGACTAGTAGAATTATCATTTATATGTAGTATGTATAAAAGTACTATGTATGTATGTGGTAGAATACAATATTCATTTATTGCGCTATCGTACACAAACATGACAACACCAACATTCGCGCAAGCACCCTGCGCCGTCTTATTCGCGCAAGCGCCCTTGACCCTTTTACGAATTTTCGATCAGGTCACGTGTCCTAATGCGAGTTCAGAAGTTTTTTACGACGACGCTAAAAAAGTTTTCACTTAAAAAAAATAATATGTATTTCTATGTATTAGTCGATAGTAATATACAGAAATATTCTATACCGATACACAGAAACACTTAAATAAATATCAGAATAATTGAAATAAACGCAACTATATCTGATACTGTGACTAACAACTATAATACAATCATATAATATTATTAAATAAGTGTAATATATCCAGGGATATTTATTTAGAAAAGCCTTAAAGATTAATTGTTTGTAAAAGAGATTGATGCCTGAATGCTATACAAATATAAAGATAGGCCTACGTCCATAAATATTCCTTTTTTTTTCATCCCATTACCTCTGTGGTCTAGCGGTCCAGGGTCGGACTTGACTTCTTGAGGTCAATCAAACAATCAAAAAAGCTTTATTGACATGAACCATACAAGTGGTACTTGTGCGCGTACACATTTTTATGTACTACCACCGGATCAGAATCGCGGCCTCACATAGAAAAGATCCGTCAAGGGTTTGATCCCCGGGTGACAATAAAATAGAATATGTGTATTTTCAGTTTTCTAATAA
>NJDC01004739.1:201314-218160 GCA_002245475.1 Calephelis virginiensis
CAGGGTCGGACTGGACTTCTTGAGGTCAATCAAACAATCAAAAAAACTTTATTGACATGAACCATACAAATGGTACTTGTGCGCGTCCACATTTTTATGGTAGTACATAACATACCGGATCGGAATCGCGGCCTCAAATAGAAAAGATCCGTCAAGGGTTTGATCCCCGGGTGACAATAAAATAGAATGTGTATTTTCAGTTTTCTAATAAAATATTTTATTGAATCAGGCGTTACTTTGTGGAAATCTATTATAACAGATGTAAAATAAGCCTTTATTTTGCTAATTCCGCGTAAGCAGTGTAACTGTTGTGGCAAATAATCCTCCAAACGACACAGAATGTGACAAGCCTAACTGACGTTCCGACCACCCACCTCCGCGACCAGAACACGACTAAAGGAAGAACTCGGGAAACAATATAAATTGTCACGTTCTTTACATGTGACAACCCTACCTAAAGTTCCCACCTCCCACCTCCGCGACCAGTTCACAAGTAGAGTCGGACTCTTGTTTACGCGGAACTAGCAAAATAATGGCTTATTTTACATCTGTTTCTAATAAAAATAACGTTGTTCAGGATTGGATATGGGCCCGGTTGGCGATAGGCTTACCAGTGTCTTCGGCTAGTTGTGGGTGCCTGGTTATGCCTCTGACTACCTCTTCGGGGATATGGGCGTAAAGACGGAAAATTAAAGGCGTATGGGAAAGACTTCTTTCATTCGTAACAAATTCACTATCAAGTGTTACATACATACATATATTCACGACAAGTCCCTTACGGGGTAGGCAGAGCGTATCGAGTGCCAGAACTCACGATCCTGACAAACCTGTCTGGCTACCTTCACATTAATTACCCTTTTCATACAAACACGCCGATTTCAGACACTCTTGACACCACGCTCGTATAATGATCGCCCGAGAGATTTGATCATGGTATGTAAGCCTTGGACTCCCCGGGTACTAATCTTTCGCATTTTAACACCAACACTTTCTTTCAATCCCAATCTTTCTCTCTGTTACGAATGCGGTCAGCGAGCGTTACACAACATATTTTCTGCAGCGCTCTCATTTCGACCGCATTTATCTTACTTTTATGCTTTTTCTGGTATACACTCTCGCTTGCATGCAATAACGTTGGGATAAGCATAGAATTATGCATAATATTATATTAAAGCGAGTCTAGAACTAGACTATACTAAAGTCTATCAAGTTTTCGTTATTAAAATATCTTAAAATCTAGTAATCAAAATCGATCAAGTAAGAGAGATCGTTGCCGCAGAGTAACTTTAACAGTAATTATTATATAGTAGTAATTTTTTGTTCTGCACTTTTAAACTGTAATAAATCACAAACTAAGATTTCCTATTCTAAATGCGAAAGTTTGTATGTTTCTTTGGTTGTTTGTTATTCCTTCACGAAAAAACTGCTAAACCAATTTTTATGAAATTTGGCAAGCGTATAGAGGGTAATTTGGATTAACACATAGGATAGTTTTTATCCCGAAAAATGTTCCTGTGAGACCATTAGTTTCGCACAATAATAACACAAGTTGCGAGAACACTCCAACAGCGTTATCTGAATAACTATCATCTTTTTCAGTAGTAATGAGAAACCGAAGAAGTAATGAATTCTTCATATTATTTTTTTTATTTTTGGCCATATTCCTTTGAAGATTGTCTCAGAAACCACATTTTTCTGAATTACTCTATAATATGATAAGGATTACACCGATTTCATTTATAGTATTCACTATTAATGTTTTTAACATTTTGTGAAATATCTGGAATTTGAAATTTACAAAAAGTTAAACACTATTTAGATGATTAACTTAGTCGTCTCTATAGTCCAGTCTAGTCCTGTCAAGTGTAACTTGACTTTACGATATATATGATTCAATTCCTGTTTCAGGCAACTAAAACAAAATTTGTTTCTTCAATTTTCTAATAAAACATAATGTTGCCCGGGATTGGCTATGAGCCCGGTTGACATATGTTTGCCACCTATCACATTGTTGACTGAGTGTCTTCGGCTAGTCGTAGCCCTGTACCTCTGGCTACCTCTTCGGGGATACGGGCGTGAAGATACTAACACGTGAACCACACGATCAATCAGACTATTGTCATAATTATTATCATCGTAAAATCGTATTTGAGTGCAAAAATTTCCGTGCACATTTGTCTGTTAAATGAATGCAAAGCCACTAGCAAATTTGGATTGATGACAAAAGCTTACACTTTTAACTGTAACACTGTTTTCGGTTATACACACACACACACACACACAGGCACACACACACACAGAGACACACATACATACATACATACATACATACATACATACATACATACATACATACATACATACATACATACATACACACATACATGCATAGATTTGAGTGCAAAATTTTCCGTGCACATTTGTCTGTTAAATGAATGCAAAGCCACTACCAAATTTGGTAGCTTACCACTTTTAACTGTAACACTGTTTTCGGTTATAGTCCCATACCCGTGACAATATTTTAAAATTTTAACATTTTTTTTGCTTGTATATAATATTTAAATGATAATCTGTAAATAGCATTGTTGGCTACATTATTACTTAATATATTTTGTAATGTATGCACAATTAATATCGATAATGTAAGCTGTTGGCTATTTCTAAATGAAGAAAATAAAATAAAATAAATATGAATTGTTGGAACGTTCCCAAAGTGTTAGCCAAATGATGCCTATTTATTTTAATAGCGAAACGAAAAGCGGACAAAACGTGAGTCCTTTATTTTACTAGCTCTCTGTTGTTGATGACGTGGAAAAAAATACGTTACTGAGATAGTTAGAAGTTTATATCCAAATACTTTTAGGATATTGTTACTGTTATGATAAAGACAAAGTGTGGAGAGATAACATTGAGACTTTAATTTTTTGGCACAATATGTTTATTTGTAGATCCATTTTGAAATAGTGTGAGTGAAATCAAAGAGAGAGTGGAATTGAACAAAAGTTTTAATGTAAAAATAAGAAAGTGCACGCTTTGTTGGTTCGAATAAACTTAATATAGATTCCACGTTATGAAACACTGATAAAACAGATACACAACGTGTATGTGGTCGGTTGCAATTATCCGGGAACATCTCTGTTTTACAGGGATATACCTAGAAAATTCAACAATTAAATTTAAAAAAAGTTTCTTTACGCCTATAACCCTGTAGAGGTAGCCAGATGCACAACCAAATGAACCAGAGCACTCACGACTAGCCGAAGTCACTAAGTCTCACAATGTGACAGGTGGCATGCCTAACGCCAACTTGGCAAATTATGTAATCCCGAGCAACAATCTTCTTATTAGAAAATTGGAAAAGCCACATTTTCTTTATTGTTCGAACGGGAATCGAACCCAGACCCTCATGAAGTCAAGACCAACACCTGAACCGCTAGACCACAGAGGTGCACTACATAGGTTTTATACGAGATTTTTTTTCCGAAACTGGCGTGCTTCTATGAAAGGATTGTGGAATGTGTAGGAAGATGGGCATATTTGTATGAATCGTTACACTCGGTATTCTATACTTTCTGCCTATCCCGCAAGAGACATGATGATAACCGAAAGATATGTTTGTATGTATATCTATTTCTATAATTAAATAGTAATAGTTTCCCCGTGGTGGTCCGGGCTCTTTTGCAGAATAGACCATCAGCCTTCCTGCCAGGCAGCTCGTAAAAGCGAGCATAGGCTTACCGTCACTATCACCGTAACATCCTACTAGGTGATAGAGTTTCGCAGCGACTCGCCCGGATTGGTACCATCGCCTTACCTATTCCTGCCGCCATAACGTCATGACGTGTTTCAGTTTGGAGGGTAAGGTAAACTTACTTTTGATCGAGGCCTAACATCCCGGCCTCAGGTTGGCAACGCACCATTACCACCTTTGGTGTCTCTAGGCGGCGTGAATTTCTAACCATCAGGAAATCCGTCTGTTTGTTTGCCTTTCAATATCATAAAAAAAGTAATACAAAATAATATTCTAGATATTTCATTCAAGTGCCCAAATCAAATGTAATACTCATAAATTATTATATGATATCTACTAGTTCAACTTCATCAGAACAGCAGATTTACCTCGGACAAAAGCTTTACTTAATTTCAATATGATCCATAGAAACATTCTAATGCCCCCACTTTATTCTTTGGGGGTTTATTTATGGAAAATATCATGAAAATATACAGTTGGTAATCAAGACTAATTGGTAGTCTCTATTTGAACTTGAGTCTTTAACTAATATGCTTACTAAATTTCATTGAAATCGGTCTAGTTTCTATATTTCTTATAGTCGGTACTTGACAGAATTCCATTCTGAACACTATTTACAAATTTCAATTGTACTTTTCACATTATATTTTTTATTATTATATTTTAGCCAACCGGTTACGCTATATAGGCATCATCAGGGCTATAATATTAACTGAAGTTTTGTTGAAAATAATACAAATTAATTGCCACCCTCAAACTGATGGTATTTAAATAAAAATAACGGAATGTTGACATTATTAGGCGAAATTGTATTGACTGGGTTGACAACGTTAAATTTTTCCCCAATAGAAGGAGTATTTTCCTCTTAACTAAACTTAATTATTAAACTAAATTACACTATTAATAAATGTTATAAAAAGTAAATTAAATTAATTATTAATTATTCTAATTGTTAACATAACTATAACACATAACAAATTGAACTCTTGTGCTAAAAATATCAAATTACATCGGTGTGCAATAAAAACATATTAAAATACTTAAAAAAAAGAAATAACTATAAATTTCAAGTTAAAACGTTATGCACTATAATTAATTATTAATCATTCTAATTGTTAACATAATCACTACACAAAATAAATTGAACTCCTATGCAAAAAAATGTCAAATTACATCGGTGTAGTCTCGCGGACTAGCTATAAAATCACAACAGCCAATAGAACGATTTTCATGTATATAATTCGTCAAAGTAGAATTATAACGATATTTAATCAAATTTTCATGCCCTTATGTAGTCTTTTCAGATTAAAAAATCATCACGCCCATATCACCGAAAGGGTAGGCAGAGGCACAACCAGGGCAACCATGACTAGCCTAAGACACTTAGTCCCATAACGTGATAGATGGCAAGCCTATCGCCAACCGGGCATATATCCAATCCCGGGCAACGTTATTAAAAATGAATATATATTTTTTTTAATTTATTGTTGCCCGACCCGGGGATCGAACCCAGGACCTCAAGAAGTCAAGTCCGACGCCGTACCGCCGTGAAAAAAAGTAGTATATAAATGAACTCGAATCTATAGTAGTCTATATATATATAAAATTTCATCAAGTTCGGGTCAGCAGTATAGACATGAAAGAATAACAGACAAACTGACTGTCGCATTTCTAATTTTAGAATGGAAATGTATGGAATAAGTATAGATTTTGATAACAAAAATCGGAGTTTTTATACCAATAAACTTTATTTATTAGATAACGAATTTTAAGCATGCGAAGTCGGGTGAACTCTAGTACCTACAGATGCGTAATAATATTATCTCAACCACAATTCCCTTTGTTCCTGGTAATCAGATTAATTGGATTGATCAATGGTATTAATAATTAGTAATTGAATAAGGATATTATATTTGAAACCCTTTATTTATTTTATTTAACTCAACATTCCTGATTGGAGAATTCTGATGCTTCAAATATCTTTTTAACAACAAACAAGCAATAAGTTTTTCACCATGGTCCACGGAAGTGACACGTCTTTGACGTCGTAACGCCGCAACGCAAACCGACGATTTTAGCGGCGCGCTTATGTGTTTTGGCCCTTACGTGCAGTTGTTTTGAAATAGACATTCCAATTAAAATAGTGCTTAGTACGTTTTACAAAATATGTCCCTGAGTTGGTCTGGGCTCCTTTGCAGCATAGACCATTTGCCTTCCTGCCAAGCAGCTCGTTAAAAGCGAGCATAGGCTTAACGTGACTATCACCGTGACATCGTACTAGGTGGTAGAATTTCGCAGCGACTCGCCTAAAGTTGCCGCAATAACGTCAATTCTGACGTGTTGCGGTTTGGAGGATAAGGTAGCCGGTAAACTCCGTCTGCTTGTTGGCCTTCAAATATCATAAAAAAACTAGCTGTTAAGGCGAACTTCGTTCCACATTTTCAGCTTGTTTGAAAAAATATATATTAAAATGTCGTTTTTCCTAGTTTCCTCACTGTCAATCGGGATAAAACGTAAAATTTGTCTTTCTTCTGGTTCTCAGCTACTTTTCGTCAATGTTAAGCCAAGTTGATTTAGCTTTTCTTGAGTTATAAATAGTGTAACTAGCACATATATATATATGCATGATTTAGACACGGTCTTTCCCAAAGTGGGCGATAACGCCCCCTTGTGGGCGCTGAACGCCTTGATGGGGGCGGCAAGAGGCCCAGAAAACGAAAGTGGCTATGGGTGACTTGAAACTCAAACTACTTTTTATTTTAAAATTCACTGAAATTAAAATCTTCTACACAACATCCGTATTCATATACTACTGTAGAAATATAACTTATATGATAAAATAGGATAACGGTTTTGAATAAGTCACGCTTTACATTGTCAAGTATCATTATTATTACTCTCTCTGCAAAGAAAAGTCTCGTTTAGAATTTAGTTTTAATTAAAATCCCAGCGAGACTTACGCGTTATTGAGGTTTTTAAGAAAAAAAGTGGGGGGCGCTACAAGCTTACTGACTTTTAAAGTGGGCGTTTGTCGAAAAGAGTTTGGGAACCTCTGATTTAGACTTATGTTCGATGTTTCTTTAAAATATGTCATTACAGATAGGATATATTTTTGATAGGAAGTACTAACACAAACATTTAAAAATTCAACAAGCCCCGAGACAACTTACAATGTAGATAAGAACACATAAGAACACGCACACACACACACACACACACACACACACACACACACACACACACACACACAAAGCCACGTCAAACTTCAAAGCTCACCTGTTTCCTGAATGGTTAAAAACGAATATACTTAAATGTTTTTCGACGCACAGGCCAGGTTAAAGGTAACGGATCTTACTGGTTATGTAAGCACTATTATTTTGTTATATATTACTAGCATCGAACCAGTAGTGTACGTTTGCCCCTCGACATATCCAATACAAAACATATCGGGCACATATCCAATCCCGAGCAACATTTTTTGGATTAGAATATTGGAAAAACTAAATTTTCTTTTTGTTGCCCGACCCTAGATTCGAACCCGGGACCTCATGCAGTCAAGTCCAACACCTGGACCGTTAGACCACAGAGGCGACAAAATATAAAATCATATAAATAAAATTACTAAAACTTCCATCTAATTATGATATTTTCTTGCAGGTACAATAAAACAAGAATAGGTACATTGGTTTCCTTAGAATCAACACACATATTGACTTAATACTTAACGGTACTCACGAAATTCGATTTGTTTCAAAATAAAACACCAGTGATAATGACAAGTGATTTTTTTGAAAAAAAAATAATAATTTGATATTATGAGTATAAATTTAATACGTAACTGAATCACCTTTCTAGATCTAAAATCTCATAACTTTATCTGATGATATTTTATGGATGGATAATATACAAACCTTATAAACCTTACAATAAAAAGTTGTAAAGGACTTATAGAATATTTAAGTACTTCTAAATTTCAAAGCTAAGAAACTTTAATATATTTTCTAATGAAGTTTAGATACACATGAGTAGCTTTATTTACATTTCGTTGCAAACAAATTAAACATTTTAAACAGAGAAGGTGTAGTTGGAATAACAATATATAACCTCGAATATCTATTTCACTAATAGCCTATCGCTATACTAGTTTCCTGTTAGTGGGCAGATCAAAGTGGATTATGACGTAGCACTCGCCACAGTAATTGTGAATATTGAACTAAATTTAGAAAACACTAACAGAAATATGTAAACCATAAAATTTATTATTCTGTCAATCAGAACGACCACACAATATCCGGTTCGCATCTGTAACCGCTAATAGTTTCGGAAAGTGTTGACAAACTTTCATCAGACACTGATATTGAATGTTTATATGGTACTAGCTGCAAACTTCGTATCGCTTGACATCAATGCTTCGACAGTAGCGCAGTCTGTCGGATCCGATGTGAAACATTCCAAAATCAACAAGTAGTTATTATTAAAAAAATAATTAAAAAATGTTTTCCAGGAGACCAAATTGTGAATCTCAATCATTCTCGAATTCCCTTGAACATACACAAAAAGTTTCATCAACATCGGTCTAGTTGTCTAGTGAAACATAGTGGGTGTGGCTTAGCTACCACCCACCACTATGTTAACAGAAAAATGAACAAACAGTCAAACTTGCTTAAGTTTGGCTGTTGGTAGGGAGAATTCTGATACTATGAAGAGGTTAAAATAAAAATCTAAACAAAATTACACTGTATTTAAATTTAAAATGAAAGTCAAACGTCTGTGCACTGTACACTATGAAGTTTTCTGCCGGCTAAAGAAAAGGGAAAATAGATGGGCGTGGGATACGTCGGTGGCTCAAAGACTGGTCGACGGAGCACGGAGCGCAGCACGGAGGGGAGCACGAAGGAGGAGCACGGAGGAGCACGGAGGACCGCTGCTATAGGCCTCAGCGGCTAGAGTAGAGGACCACTTGGCACCTTCCCGCAGCAGCCAGGAGCAGCAGTAGAAGAGGGCAGCTGGGAAGGTGGCCAGAGAAGTACACCAGCGGGGCAGCTACCGCCAGTTCAGGGTCCTAGGGTCCACTACTTAGGAGCGGGTACCAGACAGCAGGCACCAGGTAGTAGGCACCAGACAGCAAGCACCAGGTAGCAGGCAGCAGGCAGCAGTTCCTCCGTAACTTCTTCTTATTATTTATTCCGTCGACTTATGCCAGAATTAGAATGCCCAGATGGCTGGATCGTCACCCTTTTATACCGGCTCGACCTGTTCCGGAATTTTCAATTTAAAATTACGCGATCTGATTGGACGATTTAAATTTGACGTCACCTAAACTTTCTCATAAAAAAGAAATATATTTGACATCTTCAAACTTTCATTAGTGTCATTGAAGATGTCAGATGTTTTAAATTTTAGTGTATTTCAGTGATTTAAAAAGATTATTGAAGAGAAAAACTGTGCAAAACACAGTAAAAACAGAAACAATAACAATCATAAGGGACACAAAATTAGAAATTGTCAAAAACAGATATTTACAAGGATAGAAAGATGTACGCATTATAAGTAATTAATATGAATAGTAGAACAGGAAATATATTACACTAGAAGGAGTTCAGTGACAAACACATGAACACAAGAATTATATATACAGATTTTTATTTTAGGACTTGCCCTGTACTTGGGTTAAATTTCCACTTATTTCGACAGATTTTTTTAAGGAAAGAAAATTTTATGACCCTTTCTAGGGCGAATTTTTTTCTTTCTTTATAATTTGTTTTTATAAGATTTCCTGATTAGCTTACTAATAGTGCATTGCCAACATATAGTTGGATATTGAGTCTTGTGCGTCTCTGAATGTCATATAGTAAAATTAATTAAGATTACTTGCATTCGGTGATTAGTCTCAGAAGTCCTTTATCCTAAATTAATTGCTCATGTGAAGCTAAAAATTTAACAAAAAGTACTTACGATTCGGTTGTTATACAAAATCATTTTTACCTGAACAAAGACTAACATTATATAAATGTATATGTATTATATTAAGATAATATATTAAGATAATAAAAATAGGTAACAAACCTACAAAACTGCGTTCCAGTCAAAAGTAAAATAAAATTTTGCTCGAGGCCTAATATCCCGACAAGCCTAACATGCCTCAAATTGGCAACGCACCATTACCACCTTTGGTGTCTCTAGGCGGCGTGAATTTCTTGAACACAACAAAAAAGGAATTAGCCAAATCGGTTCAGTCGTTTGAAAGTTATGCGCTTAGGAACAAATTTTGCGATTAATTTTTATATATAAATAGATATAGCTAAAAGATGGCTAACTTGGTAAGACTGATTAGATCTTAAGTAAGGTCACAGTTATATTTGATACCGACACGTCAGCAGAGGTGAATAGCTCCTCAATTCGCGAGTGAAGCCATGAGTAACAGCTAGCAGATAATAACCCATACTTGATGTCTGATATCCTAAACAGATCTCATAAAGGATAAAATTTTACGCGTCATCCCCACTTTATTAGGCTATTATTCGCCCCATAAATTATTTATTCTATGGTGTCTAGTTACAAGATCAGCACATTGTGAAGGATCATGAATTTAATGGAGCTATCGGATTCGAGTTAAATTGATAGATAACGTATAAAAGTTATGTTCTTTTATTACAATTATTATGGGAGAATGAATAAAGGATAATGATTGAAAAGGGAATAATTATTAGAAAGGGAAATATGCTTGAAAAGGGAATAATGATTGGAAATGAAAATACTATTGAAAAGGGAATAATCATAGAAAAGAGAAAAAATGATGCAAAAGGGAAAAATGATTGAATAGGGCAAATGCATAATTACCAGCTTATGTTATAGATTACTTCGTGTTTTTCTAATAAGACCTTCTTTTTATGGGATAAAACAATTTAAAAACAAAAGGTTCTCCGAAAGGTAAAGGACAACCTTGCTCTAAACATATCATAGATGTTATAAGTAGTAAGCAAGTGGGTCTCCTAATCCTAAGAGACCGCCTAAAATCACTATAGATGTTACTGATGCAGCTATCTCATTACCTAGAGTCTTATTTCTAGTGTGTCAGTGAAACAACGGCTACCCAACTGCGAACAATGATATTATGGCGGCACCTGAAGTGGATTTTCGGAGTGTCACATCCCGACAGCGATAGTTAGTAAGAAACAAGGGTAGGCTTGTCTCTTTTTATCATGTCAAATAATGGCTGACTCATAGCTATTCGTTTAGCGTTTGCATATTAAATAAGACCTATGTTATTTTTATGACCTTTTTATGACCAAGCCATAAACTTTTAAGCTCATATGACATGGCTATGTCACGTTATTTCAGTTTAAGTTTTAAATGGATAATTGGTCAAGGCTTAAAACTTGTTTTAACGGTGTAAAGTATTATACAAATTCACGGTACTCCTGCACATATATAAAACATAGTTTTAGGCTATGAATATTCTGGATAACATAGGTTCGCTGTTGATCAACCACCTGTTTTTGCCGTTTCTTCTCCCGACTGGCTAGGTTTGGAAACGGTGGTAGTACAATGATGATAGGTTACGATCCTGGCTACCGAGGAGTTTGTTTCGCCGTTTTTTCTCCTGCCTGACTAGGTTTGGAAACGGTGTTAGTACAGGGCAGGCAAGTTACAGTCCTGGCTGCCTAGGATTTTGTTTCGCCGTTTCTTTCGTTTGAAATCGGTGGTACTTTATGGTAGAAAGGGTCAAATTTATTTACATTTTAAAATTGTTTATAATACAAAATTCAAATTGTAATAAATATAAAACATTTTTTTTGTATGACCATTAAACAATTTCGTACATAATTAAATTTTAAAATAATTTTAAAATAATTATTTTTTATAAATAATTTTTGCACAAGACAATGTGATAGAATATGTTGGAATGGTTAAATAATTTTGTAACAACTTCAACACGCATATTCCGCAAATAGTATATATTTTTTCTTTTTCTTTCTGTCTGTTAGGCTTTTTGGGTTAGCCCATCGGATTCTGACGGCAGCAGCGGCTACGGCAGTAGGGTTAGGTACAATAGTGATGTTCACCCGAAAAAGTTATTGCACAACACTCGACTACTAGCAGTTTAACCTATACTTGCCTTCTGCGAGCTTCCAGGTCGGAAGGCAGATGATTTATTATAATTACAGGACTCAAACCATCTCTGTGATAAAACTGCAATACTTTTTTTTATATTGGAACATGCGACTAAAATTCGAAATATCTTTCAATAAAAACATCTTCACCCACATACAAGCTGGGCACCCACGACTAACCGAAGACATTGAGTCCCACATTATGATAAGTGGTAAGCCCATGGGCAACCACAATTTTCTTTTTGGTTCCGGGGATCGACCGGGGCCTCATGAAATCAAGTTCAACGCTGGACCACGCCAGACACCGATCAAATCTCTCGATAACTCTACTAAACTTACATCGTTTAACAGACCGATATCCAGAATAACCAGAAAATCCCTGGAACTTTGTAAGCCTATGTTTTCAACATGGGTTGGGATTACGAGGTGAAGTATTCGTCTATACATAAATTATTGCCATAATTGATAAATGCAAAAACCTGAGACTAGGAACTTAATTCTCTTCTCTGTTATGTAAATCTTCCGGTAACTCTTCTCAGTGATACGACAGTGACAAGCACCGATACTATGACAGTAGGAACAGGTAAAGTAGTAGTAATACTTGGACGAATCATTGCACAACTCGCACCTGTCAAGATCTAGGTTTTAGTGACCATCAGTGTTTGATTACTGACCGCCAAAGAGTTAGCATATACGACCCGTCGCCGACCAACCGTGAGGCTCGGGTTCGATTCCCGACTCGGGCAATCATTTGTGTGATGAACATTCAAACGTTTGTATTTTCGCGTCTGAGTGTTTAGAAATATCTATTTATATATTTTAATGTATTATTACACTCATAACACAATCAAATAGTTTGCTTACTAAACTTAAAAAGGGATGCTCAATATTTTATTTATTTAATTTATTACAAGCGGCTAAATACAAAACTGTTGGCCTATATTCTGTGAAGAGGTCCAGAATGAACACTGTTGAAATATATCACGATACTCCTATCCAAAAAATAAAGCTCTCTAGCGTTATTTCTGACTGTGACACTTTCGTCGTATCTTAAGATTGGAGACGCGTTTTGTTGTGGAAAATTTCTATTGCCAACGCACGTTCAACGGATGCAACATGGCAGAAATATCGTGAAAGTGACAACTTCATATCCTCTACATTTAAACCCTATTTAATAACAAAAGTTGTTGTCAGATGTTTCATAAATAGATACTGCTTTGAAAACGAAGGAGGTTTTGTTTTCGACTCTTATATTTTTAATCTGTGTTAATAAATTTTTCAGTAATTTCTGAATCACTTTTTTTAATTTATTTATATCATACTAGCTGTTGCCTGCGTCATTATTCGCGTGGTTAATAGTCCCATAGAATTTTTTTATCGGGATAAAAACTATCCTTTGTGTTAATCCTAGTTACCCTCTATGTATTTACAAAATTTCATGAAAATTGGTTCAGCAGTTTTTGCTTGAAAATCAAAAAACATACAAACTTTCACATTTCTAATTTTATCAGGATTAGGATTAGGAAGACACTAACAAGCACTCTACTCTTCTCATGGTAAGAGGTAACCCTGGCTGATAGGCACTATGTTGGTGTGTCGTTGTGTTTAGATGAGGTGTTAGGCTAATTACTCGTATAGTGGAAGCTACTTGTTCCGGACCGGAATATGACACTATTATTATGGATAAAAGAAACTCGCTATATCTCTAACCAGCGAGTAACATAGCAAAACTTATGCCTTCCACGTATTGTTCCTTATCCACTGGGTAAAATAAACCATCTGCTCTCTGCCAGGCAGCTTGTAAAAGAAGATCGCTGGTTAAATGGAAAAAAAGACCATTAGTGGTAGTCTGCTACGCAGCTACTGTTCCAGCGCCATAATGTTTTGTTCAGGAGGGTAAGGTAGCCAGTAAACTTGGACAATTGCCCCGATATACCGGAAACAGGACAACGTCGCACCTGTTGTCTCTTGCCATCAGGACATCCGTCCGTTTGTTTGCCTTCGAATATAATAAAAAACTAGCGTATTACATATTATATTATACTATACGTTCATGCGTACGTGTTGGTGTGGGTATTGGAGAAATCGGTAAAGTAAAACGAGGATTAAAGACAAGTATTCTAAAAAATGGATTGATGAGGAAATTCCCCGTGTTGGTCCGGATTTCTTTGCAGAATAGACCATCTGCCTTCCTGCCAGGCAGCTCGTAAAAGGTGAGCACAGACTTACCGTCACTAACACCGTGATATCCTACTAGGTGGTAGAGTTTCGCAGCGACTCGTCCGGATTGGTACCCCCGCCTTACCTATTCCTGCCACCATAACATCTAATGCTTGCCATTGATGTATTCCGGTTTGGAGGGTAAGGTAGCCGGTAAACTTACTTTTGCCCGAGGCCTAGCATTCCGGCCTCAGGTTGGCAATGCACCATTACCACCTTTAGTGCCTCAGGGTCGGCGTGAATTTCTTACCACCAGGAAATCCGTTTGCTTGTTTGCCTTCCATTCTCATAAAAAAAAAATTCACGCCACCTAGAGATGCTAAAGGTGGTAATGATACGTTGCCAATCTGCTGCCGGGATGTCAGGCCTCGTACATAAGTGAGTAAATATAGTCAAAGTCAAATTTCAGCAAAAAATGCTAGCAAAAATATACAGCGAAGTATTCCGAATAATTTGGTCTTTACTTTGTTCAACTATAGACATATTGATCATAACGACAACATCGAAGTTCAAATAATGTACCCCCAGAGGGACATTAGGTATTTTATTATATAGAAAATTGGCATAATTTACGTATTTGTATTAACGCTAATGCTTAAAGGTAGGTAGTGTAAATATGTTTGATTGTTGAGAGAAATATTTTATTTCATGGATACAATAAAAGATTCTAACTACGTATTGGTAAGCAATACTTGTTAAATAAAATTAGAATAATGAAGATTAATAAAGTCCATTTTACATTACCACTATTAATAAAAAAATTAAAGACAAAAATTGAATCTACAACGAATATTTGATATAATTTTTTTACAAAAATTGGTGATTTTTTTTCCTAAGTAAAAAAAAACTAATAATATTAAGAAGGTTTTAAGATATTTACAATTATTTAAGACTGTAACTTTGAGTAAATAAGAATCAGCTTGACTCCGTTACTACCGTAAACGGTTCACGTTAGTTATAAATAAAATAGTTGAAATAATAATATACACCAAATATAGTAGTTAATTACAGAGAAAAACCAAATATCAATATTATCATTAACGCATAGCTGTAAAAGTTTTTAAAACAATATTAAATATTGGTGTTTTTCATTCTCACCTATTAATAAAAAGACTTATGTATCTTTATCTATCTATCTATCTATCTATAATATAATCTATCTATATTATCACTCTGACTTATGTATAAAAAAGGTCTGAAATCTAGTGAATTTCAGTGGTTATTTAGTGAGAAAGGAGGGTTAAGAAGTGAAAGCACTACCATAGACGTAGATATATTATGATGTAGCGGGCTTGTAGAGCTTTTCGGTCTTACTCGTAGCAGCTTTTCGTAGCAGGCTTCAGCGCTACGGGAAAATGTACTAGGGTAGCATAAGTGTAAAGGAAACTGAAATTTGGTGGCTCATGGTTGGGAAAACCCCTTCAGGAAAATGGGGTGGGCAGTACTGGATTTGGATAAAAGAAAATCTAATTCGCACCTAGAGGATATAGTTTTCTGGAAATCCCGATTAGAGCGGAAAATGTCTACTAGATACCAGGAGCGCATATGATATAAAGAGATTGGCTAAAGTCGTAAAAGGTTGGAAAAAGTAAGGGAGTGCTTAGGGGTGTGGCCAGCAATTTCCACGCACGCGCAAGACGTACAAACTTACTAATGACAAGAAATTGTACAGCTAGCATGAGATGAAAGAGTCAACTACCAACTTTACTTTGAAACTTTAGTTTAGTTTTCTAAACATAGAAAATGTATTAATTTATAAAATAAAAAGAAGTCTAAGTTAGGATAGTAACCTTTAAAATTTGTACCATTGAAAATTAATTACGTAAACGACAATAACTGCAGTGTACAAAAAACCCATATTTCATTTAACTTACATTATAATATTATGAAGATATTAATTTAGAAACAAAACTTAAAGCAATTTGTATGTGTACTTGTATGTTTTTCACGGCATATTAAAAGATTAACAAAACACACAGTGGTTTGGTTTAAGCGCCATCTGTGAGTATTTCCATGTACTTCGGCAACGTTAGATTCAACAGTATGGAAACAGTTACAACTTCGTTAAAAACCTCA
This sequence comes from Calephelis virginiensis, assembly GCA_002245475.1. Taxonomy (NCBI): domain Eukaryota; kingdom Metazoa; phylum Arthropoda; class Insecta; order Lepidoptera; family Riodinidae; genus Calephelis; species Calephelis virginiensis. Next base: position 217,476 of record NJDC01004739.1, read on the forward strand.
ACACTTTTTTATTTTTATTAATTAAATAAACGAATTAAATATAATATGTGTATGTCTGTTTATATAAAATAAATGTATCTAATTAAACCAATAGATATCAAGTATTACTTCACAAACGAACGAAACGAACTTTGTTGTTTTTCGTAGCGTGGTTGTTTTCAATAAAATTGTGTTATGTGCGCTACGAGAACAGTTCTGTTTCCAAGAAATAGATGGCGCTACTAACTAAAAAATAAAAACCGAAAATTTACAGATACCGATTACCGCATGGCGTTGTACTTTTCACATTAAGGTCTAAACTCACAACAATGATTGTTGTGGTTTTAATTTAAAAAAAAATGTATTTCTTCTTTCTTCTTTCTTTAGGTTTTGGCCTTCACGTTAGTATTTAGCCATTAGTCAAGTAGAAATTTGCATCAAATTTTATATCAATTTCAATTAATTGTAATTAGTCATCAGTCATAAGTCGTCAGGAAGTCATGTCAGGCTCTTGGGTAAAGCGATGGCCTGTTTACTCAAGCTCATGAATGAGATTTGGCGGCAACGAGGAAATACACGATACGCGAATTTCTTAATGATTATTTAATTTGTGCACTTTCACTGAACAAAATTGTACAAAATGCCACCAAAATTGACTAATTTCACTCATTATCAACACGAAATTCAATAATTATGAAAAAACTTC
>NJDC01004739.1:219650-231268 GCA_002245475.1 Calephelis virginiensis
ACCTTTTCACGCCTAAACCACCCAACCGATTTTTCTGAAATTTGGTATGTAGATAGTTTGCATTCATGAGAAAGACATTGGAATATTATTTTTGGAAATTCAACCCCTAAAAGTGTTAAAAGGGGTGGCAAAGTTTCTATGAGAAAAATATTTTTATTGCACATTTTTGCATGAAACTTTAAATTAATGCTTTTTAGGACAAATGATGAAACACGTATTTCAGGGTTTTTCGAAATTCACCACCATTGGGGGTTAAAGGGGGTGGCTAAGTTAAGTAAGAGACTGAAATAATGCTCTGCAATACAAGTTATGAGATACATAAATAAACGATTTTTGAAAATCAACCCCTATGAGGGTTAACGGCGGTGGCGCAATTTGCGTAGGAAAAATATTTAACAGTGATTTTCACCATAAGTCCATAACAATGAACCAGATGGAATAGTATAGAATAGACCCTGAGGAACAACATAGGCTTCTTTTTATTGCAAAAAAATTGGGGAGAATGGGTAAAAGGAGAGGATGAATGTTCATATGGAAAATCGTCATTTTTGAAAATATAACAGAGAAACTTTGTATTTAGACACTTAATGAGGAACAAAAGAACATAGGCTACTTTTTAAATCGATAATTTAATCAAAAGTATACTTATCAACCTTATTACATAAGATACTACGTCACCGCTAAATGTGCTTAGTATAACCAAATTAATTTTCCAGATTTTTCTCTTAATAAAATGAACCAAAACTCGCCTTTTATGACTAAGTTGGTATGAAAGCAGTTCGTCTATATTTTTTGTAAGAGCTCGGAACCAAAGTCTATACTATCTATACTAATATTAAAAAAATGAAGAGTTTGTTTGTTTGTTTGCTTGAACTTTCAGTGTTAGAAAGTCCATTTATTGAAGAAGTTTATAGGCTATTATACAACATCACGCTAAGATCAAAAGGAGCGTAGTACTAATGATAAATGTTTTAAAATCGGGGGATTTTTTCTTATTGATAGCGTGCGCTGCGTTAACGGTGAAAGTTTCGTAAAAATCATGTATGAAAGAATTGTTCCCCTTTAAAAGTCCTAAGAAAAGTCCGCGGCAGCATATTTCTATCTTTTAAGGTTAGCTCACTATAACCTTTTTTTATGCTAAACAAATTTGTTTCAAAATAATAATAAAATACGTCATTCATTACAAGTATTTAATTTAAAACAAAATTGCATTTCACATCACTCGATTTGAATGAATATCTTAGGAGATATCGCAGTTTTAAAATAACACTATCAAATAGAATATAATTACTACATTAACACTATACTTTAAAGACCGCGCGACACAGACGCATGGTATGTGCGTGGTTGACTCCTTATGGAACGGTTGTGCTAAGTGCACTACTTTCTAAATTTATTCTTTCCAGAACATCATCGTGTAATACTTTTTAGATTATTATATTTAAATAAAAATGGATTAAAGTTTGAAGAAGGACGTAGGCCGTTTTTCATCTTGAAATTTCAACGGGTAGCGTTGGAGAGTTAAATATTAAATAAATAGACTACGCGTGCGAAGCCGCGGGTAACAGCTAGTATTATATAAAAAAAGCATTTCGAATGGTCCGGCTTTCCTGGTCCACCTCTGCTTGTTTACGTCTTACTTCTGTAATCGGGATAAGAACTTTGATATAAATTTTACGAAAATACTTCAAAGTAAAATGTAGGTACTGTTCTTAAAAAGTAACTTTTAAGTAAACAAAAGTTTTGTAAAGTTTACAGAATTTGAAGCACTCGTGTTTTCCTGCTATAAGGCAAAACAGAGCTAGAGAAAAGTTTTGAACTTTTTAGCTACTTCAAACAATACATATTATACAAAAATAAAGTCTCAAATACACTTTAAAATATCTTATATTGCCAGTCACAAGCTTACAAGCTTCAGTTATACTCAAATTGAGATGAAGTACCTATGAAGAAAAGCCGAAACGATTTTATGAACTTAATTATAAAAAAAATCAAAAGAATATGGTCATAACATTTTATTTCTAAAAAGTCTTATAATTAGTTATGTGACCGCATAGTCACATTTTGTACGGATGAGTTTATGTGTATTGAGAAAATGACAACCAAATACCATTGGTAAAGTAAATGAAAATTATCGTGAAAATAAGCTTGCCAGACCAATCTTCTCGTAACCATATAAAATTTTAAAATCATGTCACACCTCCACCATATATAATCTTAAAATCGCCTCCTTGCAGTAGAATCGAGACATCGAGCTTTAAAACAAGTAGAATGCTATCAATTTATATGTTCTGTAAACAATGGGGCTCTACTGCGGCGTTTAGTATATCTTCACGCCCATATCCCCGACGTGGTGGGCAGAGGTACAAGCAGGGCACCCACGACTAGCCGAAGACACTAAGTCCCACAATGTGATAGGTATCCTCCCTATCGCCAACCGGGCACATATCCAATCCTGAGCAACATTTTTTTGTTAGAAAATTTGAAAAACCCAATTTTCTTTTTTGATGCCCAACCCGGGATTCGAACCCGGAACCTCACGCAGTCAAGTCCAACAACTGAACCGCTAGACCACAGAGGCGATTAGTATAGGCGTTTAGTACATTTGTTTGAAAAAAATTGTAATAATATCAACAAAACAACTAGAAACGTTTTTAGGTGATTTTGTTAATACTATCGCTTATCGGAATTTAATTTTCGGTGATCACGCTTCAGAAACTAGCAGCGAAGTAGTTTTTCACCGAATAGTGGTTTAGTTCCGAATTTTACTACTGAACAAATAAATTAGTTGGACTACAACTATACTGTGTTTAACATTTTATGTGTGTCCCTTATGAAGTTAATTATGTTAAGTTTGGAAAACTACTTTACTTAGTTACTTTAGTGTTCTGGTACTTGCTTTCAAAGTAACATTCGACAGGTACACAAGAAAACGAAAACCCGTTTATTGCAGTCCTTTTTGAAAGACGAGTAAAACTTGTATCACGTAAAATTCTTCATTAGTTGGTTCTTAGAATTTGAATATAATGATTTCAAAATGAAAATTTTAAAAAACTGCCCAAAACATTAAGGTAGTTTCCAAGTACCTTACCTTGTTGAAGTAGGGACTGCCTGTAGTTCTCGGATTTTAACAGCTACTTACCTGAAATAAAAGAATTTGTTAATAATATTTGCACATCTGGGTAAAAGTAAAGAAAGTAAAATATCTTCACCTCCATATCCCCAAAGGGATTTGCAAAGGCACAATCAAGGCACTCACGATTAGCCGAAGACACTAAGTCCCACAATGTGATAGGTGGCAAGTCTATCGCCAACTGGGCACATATCAGATGCGAGGCAACGTTATTTTTATTAGAAAAGTCAAGTCAGATGCCGGACCGCTAGACTATATAAGCGATTAGAGGCTAATCTGGGTATTTATTAAAATGGTTCTGGTATCCATTTAAGTATTTTTATGTATAGGCATTGCTGACTAACACCAATTTATATTTGCTTATTTAAATGATGAAATGAGAAAATGTTCTTTGTGAACAAGTGTAAAGTGTATTAATTATTTTTACAATTTACTAATAAGCAGACGGACTTTATGATTGTTCTAAATGTATGCTGTCTATAGACGCCTATGAAAACAACTCGGTTTTTCGTTATTTTGTAGGGTTCCATATCCAAAGAGTAAAATCTGAAACCCTTTTACAAAGCCTTCGCTGTCTGTCTGTCTGTTTGACTCCAGGCTATATCTCATAAACTACACATAAACATAAAAGCTGAAATTTTCACAAATGATGTATTTCAGTTGACGCTGTAACAGCAAATACTAAAAATTAAAAAAAAATATATTGAGTGGTCCCCTCACAATAAACGTGTTTCCTCGTATTTTTTGCTCAATATTAATTATGGTAACAGGTAGACGCTTCAAATTATCACAGAATATTTACTTGTATATTACCTTTCAAAATAAATAATTAAAAATCAATAAAGTAAATATTAAAGGAGGGCTCAAATAGAACAAACGTATTTTTAGGCAATTTTTACTCGATCTTAATAAACCGGTCGAAACTTGAACATTTGTAACTAAATATTTAGATATATATCAACTATTAAAATAAATACCTAATCTAATACATGAAAACTCACTAAATGAAAATAATCCGTGCATCCAAAAGCGGTGCGAGCGCAGCGCCACGGTGCGGTTGCGGTGCGAGCGCGAGGCGGTTGCTGATCAACTGCCGCGCAGGTAGCGGGAGAAGGTAATATCACGGAGCGAGCCATATTAGCGCGAATTTTCTCGAGCGTCGTCATGCTGCCCGGATGTGTATCGAAAACCTACCTATAAGTTTACAATTTACTACTCGATGATAGCACGAAAACCTTTTTGGCCGGTTTTTTTATTTGCTTTGCAAATGGCAGAAAACTTGTAAGAAAAAAACATTTAGTAGTCAAAAACAAAACCTCCTTCCTTGAGATCGATTAAAATTGAAATTCTTAAGTCCTTTGAAGTGATTGTATCTTCACGAATACGTTGCAGGTATTTAAGTGAAAATTAAACAACTCTGTGATTTTTAGAGTTTAATACAAACTCATTTGAATTTTCTAAATGGAACGTATTGCGTCGAATTCAATTAAACGAAACAAAGTAATTGGCTTAGAGAGGCGTATAACAGAATCTAAACAAGCTTTAAACATCCCCTCTGTTTACAAGTAATATCGATAAATAACGTTATTTTTTTAAATAACGAATAGCTTTGGATAACGCACATGCAATGTACGTGATACCGATTTGATTTCAGATAAAAATTTGATTATAATTCTTTAAACACTACAGAGTATTTGTTGGTTCTAAAGAAAACTATTTATGGAAAGTGGTTCACGTTCTTTCTTACGTACATACATATTTTTTCACTCCAAGTCCCTTAGGGGGTAGGCAGAGAGTATCAATTGCCAGACCTCACGACCCTGACAAAGGTGTAACTTCCTTTACATTCATCACCCTTTTTATATAAACACGCCGGTTTCGGAGACTCTTGACATCACCCTCAGATAACATCCGAGTGATCTGATCGTGGAATATCAACCTTGGTCTCCCCAGGAACTTACATCCATCCACGTTCATTCTTCATGTATCTATCTAAGTATTATTGCGTATTAAGTCACTGTCTTTTGCTATAGATGTTATGGCTATTGTGAAAACCTACCGACTACTCCACCCTTCGGAGCGGAACATGATAGTAGGGGAGCCCAAGAGGGGATTTTTGGACTAACTCAGGCGCGTCAGATTAAGATATGGGAGACACCCTGTACCATTGTTGAACACCTCCATTATGTATCAAATCTCTAGAGACGCGCATGTATGGTTGTCTGTCTAATTTTTTTTTGGCTTGAAAATATACTCGCGCATGTCAGATTAAAGTAAGGCGAGCTTATTGCATGCCAATAAGTCCATGTTTGAATTTTCTGCTGATTTGGACAAGACGTAGGGGAGTAGGAGTTTCAGAAACTTTCAAAAACCAAGTTATATGTGTTAATTCTCCATTACAGCAATCTGTCTGATTGACATCTTTCTGCCATCGGAGACACATTAGGCATATATATTATTAATATCTGATGAGTTCGGCTATGATCAAGTGACTAAAATTGGTATTTTAGCTTCTAGACACTTAACGCACCGCTAAAAAGAAACACCTTACATGATCTTTTTTACTCTCCACTATTTAATCGACTAAGTGCAACGGGTCCCAATAACGCTGGAGTTACTACACATTTCGCATCGCGGGCTCCCCTACTATGATACTGCTATTATGGTTGCAGGAATGGGTAAGGCACTGAACCCGGACAAGTTGCACTCCACTATAAGTAGTCTTGTTGGTCATGGCCCATATAACTTATTCTCGCCTCTTACGAGCTGCCTATCAAGAAAAGAAAATATTCTATTCTACACGGAGGACCAAGACCAAGAGAATAAAATGTTTTAATGATCCAGTTAGTCTGATAACGTTAGAGGTCAGAGAAGAAATACACGATCTTCTGATGGTAAGTATCTTCACGCCCATATCCCCGAAGCCAACCAACCAAGGCATCCACGACTAGCCGAAGTCTAGCCACTATCCAATCTCGAGCAACTTTTTTTTTTGAAAATTGGAAGTACCACATTTCTTTTTGTTGCCCGACCCGGGATTCGAACCCTGGACCTCATGAAGTCAAGTCCAACACTTGGACTGCTAGACCAGACCTGTTGTGCAAGTCAAATGGCTAGACTACAGTCCGGACCCGAACATGGCCGACTCATAGTGGCAGTAGGAATAGGTAAGATGGTGCATCTATACTCGGGCAAATTGCAGCACGGCACTTTCAGTTTATGATATCAACATGATGATATTTATTCATTTTATAATATAATTCCTTTAAAAGCTATTACAGAATTTCGGTCTTTGTTTTTTTAGCGAAATGGCAGGCCTTATTGTCGCTCTTTGAAAATATGACAAAGTAATAGCTTCTGAAAGGCTTGTAGCAGAATTTGAACAGCCTTTTAAACGGCTCTTTTTTCACCCAAAGCCTTTATATAATCGTGACAACGTGATTGTGTTTAAAAGTCGTTAAATATATTATCATACACAAAAGGCATGATGAATGATTTTTCAACCACAGATAAACAGACGATTTTGATTCCAGGTACATATATTTTTTTGAAGAAACAGCTAAATTTGTGTCGAGTAGTCCGATTTTGACCCACCTTTTATATTTTATTGAATCGGGCGTTACTTTGCGGTAATCCATTACAACAGATTAAAATAAACCTTTTTATATATTTAATCGCTTCAATCTGTGGCACTTGATAAAACTCCACTTTAATATAAATAGACTTACAGTGTTTCACATAATATATTTTTAAACACTATAAAATAACAAAAAATGCTAACAGGTTTCGATTTTACCGCGTTTTCGGGGCTATGGTAATTTAGTGGTATGGTAATTTAAGGCGGTTTTTATCGATACATCATAATCTTAGTTCATCTAAGGTAATTCATAATCTTAGGGTCGATACTTGTGAGTTTTTTTAAAATAGACACTGGCAATGTAGGCTGAATTTATTCAAAAAAAATTTTTCACATAATCTGGAATAACTGTAGATATTATAAGCAAGTAGTATATTTTTAAAATTAATTAATATTTAAATTGTACCTACTAAAAATAAACACGTTACTAATTATTTTAAAAATTACGTAAACGTCCAAACCTGTCAAAAAATTTATACAATCAAAATATTCATAAATGAAGCTTTTAATCATATTTAAACATCAAAATGTATCTAAAAATGAAGAAATAAAAATAAAGAACCAAAAATTATCTAAAAAATTACAAAATCCGTACAAACATGAACGATAAAAGATACAAAGTTTACAAAGTCGACTAGTTACTATTTAAAAAAAAATCTCTATCAAATGCTTTTACCAAGGTTAAACTGTGCAAATATATTTTCGTATTCTCATAAAATTCAAATAGAGTTTCACCAAATGCCGAGGACTAAAGTGTAATATTCAGTCCACTGTTTAGGAAGAGATGCTTCCACATATATCAAGGTCAATTCAATAACTTGATTAACTATTAGAAGCAATAATCGTTTGCGAACACAAACTAAGTAATTAGTAGGTACAGGCTATTTCCGGTTTACACGTTAATTAATTATGGATACAAACCACAACATGACGTTGCAATATTGATAGTTGTGATTTCAGTACACATTCTAGTATTTATATTAAAGTTCACGTCACGCCCCTATCCCCGAAATGGTAGGCAGAGGCACAACATGGCACCCACGATTAGCCGAAGACATTAAGTAATAGTTGGCAAACCAACTGGGCAAATGTCCAATCCCGGCAAAGTTATTTTTATAAGAAAATTGAAAATGTGCATTTTCCAATTTTTTTAATGCCCCACCCGGGGATCGAACCAGGGACTTTAAGAAGTCGAGTCAATAATTTGATTGTCCATGAACCGCTACATCATATTAATAAAAATAATAAGTATAAAAAAAATAATAATAAGTATAACAATATCATTGATCGCCTCTATGGTCTAGCGGTTCAGGTATTGGACTTGACTGCATGAGGTGCCGGGTTTGAATCCCAGGTCGGGTAGCAAAAAAAAATTGTTTTTCCAAATTTCTAATAAAAAAATGTTGCTCGGGATTGGATTTGTGCCCGGTTGGCGATAGGCTTGCCACCTATCACAATGTGGGACTTAGTGTCTTCGGCTAGTCGTGGTTGTGCCTCTGTCTGCTTCATCGGGGATATGGGCGTGAAGATACTTTTTTTTATAACAATATCATAAGCTACGTCCTGGTTTGCTCTTCTTATCATAAAAAATATTTTTTCCATAATGCGAGCAAATTCTCTATCAGCTAAAGGTTTTATACATCCACATAATTTTTACAATTCTATCCCGTCACTCAAACTTTTACTTATTGAATACGATTGAAGAACATGATTAGCTTTCCATTTATATCTAACGAATGGTGAAGGACGAAATGAAGTTTGAGATAATAAGATCAGCAAAAACGTTTCAGCCGCGGCCGACCTTTACCGTGGCAAGCTGAGACTTATTTACTAACGAAGGATTTAAGTATTATAATTGTATAAAAAGTTTGTTTAATATTTATTAATTGGTAAGTATACACAGTTTCTTGTGACAGACGCTTGTACTTTTCAATTATACACTTTGTTTAACACTTAATGTAATGCTACAGCCAACCGGTTTCACTTGTCACAGCATCATCAGGGCTTTATAACTAAAGACAAAAATGTCTGTTTTAATTTAAAGCTTAGTGCCTATTTGGTTGTAAGTAATTTTGCCTCTGTGGTGTAGTAGTCTGGCGTAGGACTTGACTTGAGATCTCGGGTTCAATCCCCAGGTCCGGCAACTAAAAAACTAGAAAATTTGTATTTTGAATTTTACAATAAAAATAATGTTGCCCGGGATTGGATATGTGCCCGGTAGGCGTTAGGATTGCCACCTATCACATTGTGGGACTTAGTGTCTTTGGCTAGTCGTGGGTGCCCTGTTGGTACCTCAGCCTAACTTTTCGGGGATATTGGCGTGAAGATACCCAAGTATTTAAAAATATTTATTTTCTTCCTAGCTGACTTAACAAATTTCGTAGCATCAGCCATTGACTATAAGTTAATAAGATTGAATTAAAATAACTTTTTCTTTGTCCTTGTTTTTAAAAGAACCTCATTTGTGACATGACAAAAATATAAAAAAATAATCTTGTTAACTTTATGTATTTTTTTTATCGAAATAAAAACTTTTGCGGGCACCGTTGTGGACTTTCGTGGTTATTAAAAAAGTATAAAACTCATGATACGTGATCTAATCGAAATATATAATTCGCTTTAGGTGAATTTCTTGGTAACAAATATACGTCGCTTAACATTTCAATTTCCCCCGTGTTGGTTCGAGCTCCTTTGCGGAATAGACCATCGGCCTTCCTGCCAGGTAGCTCGTAAAAGGCGAGCATAGGCATACCGTCACACACAGAGTAGAGTTTCGCAGTGACTCGTCCGGATTGGTGTCCGCCTTACCTATTACTGCTGCCATAACTTCAATGCTTGTGCTTGACGTGTTCCGGCTTGGAGGATAAGAAAGCCAGCAAACTTTCTTTTGCTCAAGGCCTAACATCCCATCCCCAGGTTGGCAAAGCACCATTACTGTCTTTGATGTCTCTAGACGGCGTGAATTTCTTAGAATCAGAAAATCTGTTCGCTTGTTTGCCTTCCAATATCATAAAAATATTTATTAAGATTTCTATAGCTGTAATAGTTTTTGTTTTGCCAAATTATCTCTATCACATGTGGCGAATTTAAAGTTATATATGGAAAAATCCAATTTTCTTCGTGTTGGCCGACCCGGGATTCGAACCCGGGACCTCATGCAGTCAAGTCCAACACCTGAACCGCTAGACCACAGAGTCAATATGCAAGTAATCTATACTAATATTATAAAGCTGAAGAGTTTGTTTGTTTTGAATATCTGGAACTACGCGTCCAATTTGAAAAATTATTTTAGTGTCAGATAGCCCACTTATCGAGAAAGGCTACAGGCACATATTATCCCACTGAGACTAGAAGGAGCGGGGCATCAATAAAGAATGTTTGTTATAAAAATAATATACTAATCATAAGTACCTACATCTGAGTTTTGTTGAATAACTAGTTGACAAGGTGAATTTCATATTGCTTGACATTTCGAATGTTATCTAAGGATGGTGTCAAGAGTCTCCGAAACCGGCGTGTTTGTATGAAAAAGGTAATGAATTTAAAGGAAGGCAGATAGGTCTGACAGGATCGTTAGATTTGACACTCGATACTCTCTGTCTACCCCGTAAGAGACTTGGAGTGAAGATATGCTTGACAAGCACAGCTAGTACAAGTTTGTATGAAAAAAAGTATTTCTTTATTTTTACAGAAACCTTATTCAGATAACATTAACACAACAAAAAGAATATAAAGCAAAATTGACTCATCCGTTCCTGCTTGATAAGATGACTACAGGAAATGGAAATTATTTTATACTAGCGGCCCGCCCTTACTTCATACGGGTATTAAATATACGTTTAAACTTTCCTCTTCAATCACTTTATCTATTTAAAAAACCGCATCAAAATCTGTTGCGTAGCTTTCAAGATTTAAGCATACAGCGGGACATTGGGATATACGAAGCGACTTGGTTTTATGCTTTATTTATTTTATAATAGATCTATAATACCATAAAAGAAACAAATTACATCATTAGGTTTGTATAAACAAACGACCAACTTCCTTAAAAATATTATGAAAGTATTCAAAGAAAATATTCATTTAAAATTTCATAAAATTCATATTACGAGTAATGTACTTAGTGAAAATGCTTCTCCGCATTTTCCTCGAAAACGACGAAGTGATATCGTTCGGAAACGCCGCTGTGGGCAGGACATTCCAATTCCATCACGTCCGTGCAATAAAAGTAAAGGGAAATCTTTAAGAACATGGACTTACTTTTCATGAAAAACTGCAAATCATTTTTTTATTATGCTCCTTGTATCGGTTCGGAGCTCCTTTGAAAAATGTAGGCTAATTATTGTACATAAACATCCATTTATCAATGGAAAATATGTGGCATAACGCTCGCTGAGCGCGTTCGTAGCAGAGAGATCCGAGAAAGAGTGGGGTGGAAAGAAAGTTTTTGTATTAAAATGAGAGAGGGCATGCTCTGTTGGTTCTGACTTCCATACAAACGTTTAACCCCTATCTCACTCCCTTAGGGCTAGAATTTCCAGAAACGCTTACCTAAATACATACTCATTTTAATAACCCTACATACAATAAATTTCCATATTTCTAACTTAAAGGGTCTCCAAAACAGGCGTGTTTGCATGAAAACGTTAATGAATGTGAAGGAAGCCAGACAGGTTTGTCAGGATCGTTAAGTTTGGCACTCGATACTCTCTGGCTAGGTCCCTTATGGGGTCATAAGGGACCTAGCGTGAAGATATGCATGTATGTAACATAAAAAATGATGGTCTTCCATACAAAATTTCAAGCCCTATTTCACCCCCTTAGAGGAAAAAATTACTAAATTCCGCC
>NJDC01004739.1:246267-266571 GCA_002245475.1 Calephelis virginiensis
CCTTTAATGAAAAGTCGAAGTAAAATTTACTCGTTGAACTTGAACAGCATAGTAATCGTCAGCTGGGCTTTAATTCCTTTATGAGAAAAATACACGCGTTTCTGGTACAGTAATTGCTTGTCACGTCCAAACGGAAAGTAATAAGGTCGCGCCATCTGTCTGCGCTGATTTGAAACTTTCAAACTAATTTATGTTGCTTCCCTCGCGAAATATGATTTTAAATATAAAATGGAAACTCGGATTCTGAATTGAATCGACAACTGTTGAGGAATATTTAACTTTTATTACGAATTAAAAATGTTATTTATAATTACTATATTCAACAGAAAATAAACGATTGGAATTTAAAAAAAGGTTTCGGGGCAGTGTACAAAGTCTTAAAGAAAATTTTTGTTTTTTGTCACTCACTATAATATCGCTCGGGTTTTTTTGAGGATTTTTTTATGGTATTAGAAGACAAACAAGTCGACGGATTGTCTAATGGCAAACAATTCACACCGCCAAGAGAAACCAACGGTGGTAATGGTGCGGTGCCAACCTAAAGCCGAGAAGTTATGCTTTGATGAGTAAGTTTATCGGCTACCTTAGCCTCTGAACTGGAAAACGTCAACTGCAAAGGAAAATAGGTTTTTATGGAATAAACTATCTTTTTCCCATTTTTCTTGCAGATTTTTTGCTTTTCTTTTTCATGAAAACCTTCTGACAATAACTAACACAACTGGTTCATCCATTTAGGCGTGATGCGGTAACCACGTAAAATGGGGATTCATTTTTATATAATATATAGATATGTTTTATATAAAATGAATTCCCATATCACGTGGTGATTGCATCATGTTTGAATATATTTAAGCATATAATATGTATATATTGAATTGGTTATAGTCGTAGACAAGTATTTGTCAGTATTTTTAATGACTGCAAAATTAAACAAACAGACGGACTTCCTGAAAGAAATATTCTACCTCTAAATACCCAGGTAATGGTAGGTGTATTGCTAATCCGGCAATGCAGATGGCCTATTTCTTTCATGAAGTCTGAACACGTTGTAAATATAAATTATTCAAAACATATTAACATAAAATTGTTGAAAGCAAGAAAAATTGGATTAGATTCCCGGGTTGAACAACTTAAAATGCGTTTTTTCAGTTTTGTAAAAAAAGTCGTTGCCCAGGGTTGAATAAATGCCCAATGGCCGGTGAAGTGACCTATTACATTGTGAGACCAAGTAGCTTCGCTTTATCGTGAGGTGGTTGTGTCTCTGCCTATTTTCGGAGGGCGTGAAGATAGTTTAAGCAGGATCAATTTAATAAATCACAATTGACAGTTCGTCGAAATTTGGCACTACTTTTAATATTACATCAGTATTCAAAGTTAATATTGCAGATGTGCTTGACCTTTTCATTTCAAAATTCATAGTATTTATAGTACCAAAGACGAAAAACGTTTTCATATTTTACTATCAACCCGGTACGTGCTTCACTACGTATATGACCGCATAACACAACAAAAGAAACAAAGAAAAAAACAACTGAAAAAAGATTAACGTGACAGCACAATCTCCATCTGAAAAATGTTTCAATTTGACTAAAAAAATACTCATTAACAAAATCATCCGCCATTTATTGAACTTATTTGTTACCAAAAATGTGATAAATGAAAAACCGCTCAACCGATTTTATGCAAACTTATATAAGACAATAAGACGCTAAAACAAGCCTTCAATAGGCTCACAATCTAATTTACTCCAACGGTTTCTAATTATGTTCACTCCAAATGTAAATAAATTTATAAATTTGTATAACAGAATATTAACGTACCGCTTAAAATTGACCCATTTCGTGTTTTGCCGAGTTACTTCGACGGTTATCTAATTGTCAGCTGAAATAATCGAATTTGTGTTATTTTTGGGCTACGAAGCATTTGAAATGAACGAATAAATTTATTTGCTACAAATACACAATGATAATAGGGTTTCATAATAATTTTTAGTCTTCGTATGTCACCAACATTTATTATTACTCAAATTTATTATTGAAGTGAAAACTTCTTTAGCGGCGTTGCGCACTTTTTTGGAATGAGTAAAAACTTCTGAACTCGCGCCAGGACACGTGACCTGAAATTTCGTAAGAAGAAAATTCGTTGAAAAGAAAAGGCGCTTGCGCGAATGTTCGTGTTGTCATGTTGTATAAGTCTATGAGGCGGTTCGACCTTCGAGATTGCACTGATTGCAATCAAGGTGTCAACTTCATTTTTATAAATGCCAAAGTTTGTAAAAAAAGTTGAAAGTTTGTATGTCAAAATGAATGAACATTTATACATTTAGTGTACTTATCCATAATACCATAACGACGGAACCGGAAAGCAGCCGTATTTTTTTTTCAAATCTAAGAGCGTTGTGCTTTTGATATACACAAAACTAGCCCAATACCTACTTTTTTTAAAAATATATTTCAAGATGACGTATACAATATAATCATAATATTAATATGCACTTGATGCAAAAACATTGATCCCCTTTTTAAGAAAATAGTTTATTATTTATTATAAACTAAACGTTAATAATTCGCTAGTATTGTGTTCAATATTTCCTAAAATAACATATCGAAGTTGTAACAGAAGACAGATCGACTTTCGCATTTATAATAACACTATGGATCTGAGAGACAAATACAAAATAGGAAATATGTATCACTTGAAAACAATCATACTTGACTCCATTTCACTCACTTTCAATTTAAATGTTGTTAAACCTGAAAATATTCTCGTTCCTCATTGGTAGTAAGTAAGTAATACCGGCAAAACATTGCTGCATAATAATATTATAGCAGGTTTTCAAACTCTGGCATTAAAGTTTTGGAACACGGGGAAGTGTAATTTATACGTCTACTCTGACCCTAAAACTTAAACTATAAATTTTCGTTTAATGAAAAGTCAAAGCTAAATTAGTACGAAATGAAATTGCACAGCGCATTAAATATCAGCGGGATCTTATGTCTCTCATTACAAAAACTTGGTAGTAACCTGAGTGTGTTTCACGACTGGAAGTCTTTTAGCTATTATTATGTTCAATATAAGTGTCTTTCACATTATACTTTATTAAATTTACTTTTTTTGTGACAGTGGAAAAGTAAATGGAATTCCTGATGGTAAGAAACGTTTCAGTTTCATTATACTGAGGACAAATGTATTTTGTCCTCAGTATAATGAAAAGCCTGTTGCACTTGTCTACCAGCTACTCTAACATCAGAACAGAGTTATTATGACGTCAGGAATAGGATCCCTAACCGGGCAAGTTGCTGCACAGCACTGCTAAAGTGAAAAAAAATGTTTTTGTTACAAAATATTGTGTTAGGTTAACAATCTTATCTTAAAGTTGTTCTAAATACTCTTAGGAACATATACTTTATTACTCACACAAGACTTTAGTCTAAAACTTACGCTATAAATTTTCCTTTAATCAAAAGTCGAAGTGAAATTTACTCGTTGAATTTGAACAGCATAGTAATCGTCAGCTGGGCCTTAATTCCTTTATGAGAAAAATACACGAGTTTCTGGTACAGTAATTGCTTGTAACGTCCAAATGGAAAGTAATAAGGTCGCGTCATCTGTCTACGCTGATTCGAAACTTTCAAACTAATTTATGTTGCTTCCCTCGCGAAATCTGATTTTAAATATAAAATGGAAGCTCGGATTCTGAACTGAAGCGACAAATATTGAGGAATATATTTAGTGGACAGTTTATATGTCAATTATAATTATTGAAAGCCTCTGTGGTCTAGCGGTTCAGTTGTTGAACTTGACTGCATGAGGTCCCGGGTTCGATTCCTGGGTCGGACAACAAAAAGAAAATTGGATTTTTCCAATTTTCTAATAATAAAAAAATGGTTGCTCGGGATTGGATATGTGCCCGCTTGGCGATAGGCTTGCCACCTATATCATTGTGGGACCTAGTATCTTCAGCTAGTCGTGGGTGCCCTGGTTGCGCCTCTGTCTACCTCTTCAGGGATATGGGCGTGAAGATACTTTTTTTTATAATTATTGCATTCATCAGAAAATAAAGTTTAAAAAAAGGTTCTACAATGTCACATATTATATGGAAAGCGGTTTCTTTGTAAATTTAAGTATTTAGTTTTTCAAGTAATGTAACTAAATTTCCTTTCTTCTTATGTGAAAATACATTATTTTATCATAAGTTTCTGTAACGTTAGATTGAAGAGACCTACAGAATAAATATCTTCACCAATGCTTGTCGAGTTTTGTGTTTTAGTTTAGAAGAATTGGGTAACAGTTAAATTAACTTATACAATGGCATGATGATCTCAATCACATATTTTAATTCATTACAATGTTTACAATTTTATTGACATTTTATAAGTTGCGTTGATAGTTCTGCGTAAGTATCTCAAGTTAGAATTATGCGAAAATTACCCATTAACGCCGCTTTAAGAGGGCCCTTGCCGGCCAGTCTATCATCAATGCGAGCATGGTTGAAAAGCTTGTTGTTTCATCCAGCGCAATGTAAGAAAAGAAGCACAGCAAAAAAAGGGAGGTTGCGCCTGGGAGCTCGGTTTGCATTCGGTAACTTTCAAGCAAGTGACAACGCCTCAACATTGAACGAAAAATAGTGTGAATAAATTTCATAACACATGTTCCAGGATATACGTTTTTTAGAAACCCTTACAAGTTTGTGAAAAAAGTGTATCACTTAAAATCTTCATTACATTTGCGAGGTTTTTATGGAAATATTTTCTTTAGTTTTACTATTTAACAGTTCATTATAAACAGCCAAAGTTCAGGCAAAATTTGTGAAAAAAGCAGATTTTTAGTTTCTTCAAATTCAGATTTTTTGTTACTATATAAACATAGGTATAGTGCATAAGATACCAATTAGTTCAAACGTTTCAAAGAACGATCTGGTACAGAGCCATAATCACCTACGAGCATTTGTATGTTAAAGAAGCCGGGTTGGCCGCTTATTCTTCCGCTTTTTGTTGATGCGTACGCGCCATTTTTGAAAAAAAACCATGCGACTATTAAAATCACTTTTTTGGTGCTAAATATCAAAAATAGAACGAAAGAGAAGGTATGTATTTCTTTCACACTTATATTACAAACTTTAATGTATGGTATCAAAGTATTCCAATATTTTATTTGTGTTAGCTTTTGATTTTAGCCTGTATTAAAATATTATATATAAACAGGTATAAGCTAATACGCTGAGAATTTTTCAGCAAAAAATACTGTAAAAAAAATAACATGCGACATAAATTCAACGCAAAATGAATTTATGAAAAGGCGGAACATAGCCAAGTAAAGCTGATGTGTTTACTTAAACGAAAGAAATCGCATTATGGTATTTTATTACCCTCGAAAAAAGCTAACATGAACCTCCTTTTGTTATGTATGAGTTTGGTTTGTAAGTCATACTTCATGAATGCGGACTGGAAATCATGAAGCTATAGACTACTACTGCAGATTACACTCCTAACGAAGAACTTTCATTTCCAAATAATGCTGACTCCCTCTTATGTGCCGGCCTCTCTTTTAGAGAGTCTTTTGCAGTCAATTAACAAATTCAAAATGAGACTAGTCAGTAATATTTGAAAATCACATCAGGTTTTTATTAGGTAGGTAGGTGTATCCTCCAGTAGTCCATAACTTTATGCTTCAAACTAACGTGAACATGCAATCAGCTGTCTATTTTCTAGATGATCCGGCAATCAGTTCTAAATCGCAAGTCTTCGGTAGGTACATACGTACTTACATACACACATGCATACATATATACATACATACACGTCTTTTCGCCAAATCCCTTACGGAGTAGGCAGAGAGGCCAAATATGCCACTGGCACAGGCCTTGCTTGCCTTTTACCTTCTATATAAAAACACGTCGATTTCAGAGACTCTTGACGCCGCCCTCGAACAAAACCTGAATAATATGACCGTGGAATATCAAACTTGGTCTCCCTGGATATCTACATCCATCCACATTCACATTGTATATCTGCTTTGTCAATTTTCATCTGTTATTCTTTTTAAATGACCGAACCAGCAGAGCATTTTGACACCAACACTTTCAATCTCACTCTTTCTTGTCACCAAGCGTTATACCACGATTTTTCTGTATCACTCTCATTTCGACCATATTTATTATACTCTCATACTTTTTCTGACATACCCAACTCTCGCTTCCATATAACACCGTTAGGAAAAAAAATATGCAAAGCGTGTCTTTTGTCACTAAGCCTCACTAACCCAGCGCATCATTCACTCTATTTACTGGACACATTCTCCTTTTTAAATCCACTCTGTCTGCTAAAAGCGCTACCTAAGATAAACAATTTCATTTACATGTCACACTACACCGTCAACTTTACTCTGAAATACACATATACTATTATGCGCTTCGGCTACAATCGTTAAACTTCGGAAATCCGAATATATTTTAAAGATAACATCTATATAGAGTTGTTATAATAACAATAGATAGATAGATATCTATATAGAGTTTTTGTAATAAAATAATAATTAATTACATACTTTAATATTACGTAAATAATACAATTCTTAGTACTGAAATATTGCGTGCTGTCACTTCCATCCCAGTCGAGGTACTGACGAGTTTTGGCAGCTAAACGACGATCACACAAAATATACCGAGGCGTATAATTTAAATAGTATATGTGTACTTAATTGTCAACTATTGTAGGTAACTGATGCTATCAATATTTACGATTTAAGTGACAAAGTTTCAAATCCCAGCCAGCCAAACCACATCTGTTGAATTTAAATAATCATTAAACGTACAGTCTACAGAATTGAAGCAGTACTATTACACTTCGTTTAATTTCAAAACAGTGAATGAATTCCGCATTCTATTGTCAGCCGTAAGTCTGCAGCTACTTGACACTGTTCTGTCCGAAGTAAATTTATACAGCCATTATTATTCATAGACGATGTTTGCCGAGGACCATGCCATCACTCCATTACTCAACAAACCTTTGACTTGATTAATTAGTGGGGAGATTAAATGTTTTGTACCAGAAACATGAAAATAAACATTTAGCTTCAACCGTCAACTCATGTTTTATTAAAATATACAAACAAGGTTTCATTTTTAGATTTTTTGGTGAAGTTTGGCTGTAAGAGCTATGGTTTTTTTTTTATTACATAGGACAGCTAATAAGCACACAGTTGGAAGTTGGTAAAATACCTAGTTTATAAATTTAACAATCAATAATTAATAAATCACTCGACACAATAGAGGTTAAATAAAAACTACCAAATATTTAAACGATTACGGTAGACGAACTTTAAATTACACAGTTCCATTAACATTTAAAAAAGTCTCAAAATCTTTGAAAAGGGAATTAAGTGATACAAATTATAATGATAAAATTATAAATGCGAAAGTTTGTTTGTTTGTTTGTTGCTCCTTCAAAAAAAAACCTGCTTAACTGATTTTCATAAGATTTGGCACACATAGAGGGTAACTTAGATTAACATTTTCCCCCGTGTTTGTTTGCAGAACAGACCCTCTGCCTTCCTACCAAGCATCGTAAAAGGTGAGCATAGGCTTACCGTCACCAAC
The DNA here is from genome assembly GCA_002245475.1 of Calephelis virginiensis. NCBI lineage: Eukaryota > Metazoa > Arthropoda > Insecta > Lepidoptera > Riodinidae > Calephelis > Calephelis virginiensis. The sequence goes on from NJDC01004739.1 coordinate 253,865, forward strand.
ATCTGACTAGATCGTGGAGTTTCGCAGCGACTTACCAGGATTGGTACTATCGCCTTACCTATTCCTGCCGCCCTAACGTCATTGCTTGCCGTTGAGGTGTTCCAGTTCGGAGGATAAAGTAGCTGTAAACTTATTTTTGCTCGAGCCTAACATCTCGGCTTCAGGTTGGCAACGCACCATTACCATCTTTGGTGTCTCTGGGCGGGGTGAACTTCCTTACCATCAGGAAATCCGGCTACTTGTTTGCCTTCCAATATCATAAAAAAAAACACAAAGGACAGTTTTTATTCCAAAAAGATGTTCCTGTGGGACCATTAACTACGCGGGCAATGCCGTGGGTAACAGCTAGTAATAAATAAAATTACTTAAACAGATACCAGTGAAAAAATATGTCCTCGTCGGGAATCTAACCCGAGTCCCGCAGTAAGGCGTGTGCGCCAACCCCTAATATACGTATTATATGTACGAGTATAATATACGTATTTCAAAATGAAAAAAATATGTTATCTGATACAGTACAAATGCTTTTTCATACAATGAAAAAATATATAATGTAGTTTCACCAAGTAAAACAATTCAACGATTAAAACATTTTACTATAGTTTTGCAAAATTTTTAATGTTAATCGAACAAATCAGAAAATAAGTTACTTTTCATACCAGAGCCTCAATTTTCCGACGTAATTGTAATGTACAATGAGCTAATGAAGTTTCTCCTCAATAACAGTTTTAATAGCTTGATAAAATACTGAGGTCTTTCTATGTGCAGTTCATTTCGCATTGCACCGTAAAATACTAGTTGCAATTAGGTTGGAAAAAAAGGAAACTGCAAATTAATAAATTATATTTTCTTTAGCCGGCGCTTGGGCAAAACTTCCAAACATTGGCATTTTTAAATAAGAAAATACTCGTAACATGAATATGTGTACTCGTACATTCTGTACCTTGTCTTTTTTATGTGAGAGGTCAGCGAATAAGCACACAGATCTCCTGATAGTAAGAGATAACGATGGCAGGCACCATAGATTTTAAAGATGCGTCGCTGTCCTGTGTCCACCGGCTAGCCTGCCTTCCCGCCCAGAAAATGAGAGAGTGGTTATGGCAGCAGGAATAGGAAAGGTGGTGGATCCCTACCCAGGTTGCTGCACAACACTCTACTATCAGTGGTCTTGATAGTGATGACTCATATTTTAACTAAGCTGCCTGGCAGAGAGGCAGATGGTCTACTCTGCCCAGCGGACCTGCGCTAGCACGGGGAAAACTGTCTACTGTACTACTGACAAATCAAACATTATGTCGATTAATTTTAGTTTCAGCCCTGATAATGCTATAAAAGCGAAACTTGCAGACTATTTAAACAATAATAGCATTCAAAGCATTTGGACCGTCGAAATAATATGATTCTTCCTTAGTGCTCTTTTAGGAAAGGGAACAGAAACAAGTCTTAAGGTGGGTACTGACCAACGTTACGCTCTGTAATGGACCATCACTCGCCGCGAATACGCCGTGTCAGTACAAACGGCGTAACATGCACGTCGAAACTCCCAGCGAGCAATGAGCGGCTCGTTGCTCGCTTGTTTCCCCGTAACACGGCGTAGTGACTTCACGAAGGCTCGCGGTGTAACACGTAGCATAACACCGCGTAACTTTGGTCAGTACCCACCTTTAAGGTGCCAGATTAGACAAATACTCGTAAGGCGGATGCGGTAATAGTTTGAAGCCACAATTGTGAATTCCAGCCATTGATTGCACAAACGTGTGAACAAGGGCGTTGTCTAGATGAAACAGGACTTTCATTTTATTGTGGTGGATGTTTTTCTTTTATTTAATTTCGTAAATGACGTTCATAGTCTGACCCTTCTCAAGATCAAGATCTGATCAATCATAATCACACCCTTCGAGTCTCAGAATACTGAAGTCATTACCTTATTTGCGGACAAAATCGCCTAAGCCTGTTTGGGGCTTGATGACCAGGTCTTTTATACTGGTTTGATTGTTGTATTATTTTTAGCATACAGTAATGAACCCATGTTTTGTCCGTTGTAACAAAAGATTCAAATAATTTGCATTTGCAACATTTGCTTCTAATAACTCCAAAATAGGCACATAAAATAGTCAACCGCGTCCTTTTTTCTTCAACAGAAAGCAGTCGCAGAAACCACCTCGCAGACAGTTTATGGAAACCCAATTTGTTGACTATGAGATTCTGAGTTCATTCATATGATATTTCTATAATCTCAGCTATGTCTCCAATTTTTATCTGCGGTCTCCCATAGTTAAAACAAGTACTTTCTTAATATTTTCACCAGTAGTGGACATCGAGGGCCTTCCAGATAGGGGTTCATCTTTCACATTCTCTCTGCCAGGCTTGAATTCTGCTACCCCCCGTGATGGCCCGGGCTCTTTTGCAGAATGGACCATCTGCCTTCCTGCCAGGCAGCTCGTTAAAGGTCAGCATAGGCTTACCGATACCTACACCGTGACATCCTACTAGGTGGTAGAGTTTCACAGCGACTCGCCCGGATTAATACCCCCGCCTTACCTATTCCTGCCACCATAACGTTCAATGCTTGCCATTGACTTGTTCCGGTTTGAAGGCTAAGGTAATAAATAAACTTACTTTTGCTCAAGGCCTAACATCCCGCCCTCAGGTTGACAACGCACCATTACCACCTGTCTCTAGGCGGCGTGAATATCTCACTAAAAGGTTTGTAAAAAGTATGACGAATTGCTTTGTTAACAAAATGTAAAATCACAACTAATTATTGGCCACGTTTCAAACTTCACTTCCCATAATTAACTACTCTGAACTAAAATAAATAATCAAATTATCCCATAATTTGATTTTTAGAATTAAATCTATGTTCGGCACAACATTCAAGTAATATTTTTGTCTCACTTCAAGTTGCTTTTAGTGGCCGTAAGCGACAAGTTTTTAGTAAATTTAACATATAGAAAAATAATTTAGTGCTTAAGATGAAAGATTAAGAAGTTAGTATACATAAAAAGGTAGGCAGAAGCACAACCAGGGCATCCACGAATAGCCGATGACACTGTCTCAAAAGCAATCCTATCGCCAACCAGGTTCATATCTAATCCCGGGCAACGTTGTTATTTTTAGAAAAAACTCATCTTCTCTTTGTTGCTAGACCAGGAACCCAGGACTTAATGTAGTCAATTCCTACACTTGGACCCCTATATCACTGAGGCGGTGATAAGATAGAAAGAAAGAAAGAAAATTATTTACATAAATATCTTCACGCCAAGTCCCTTACGGGTAGGCAGAGAGTATCGAGTGCCAGACCTCACGATCCTGACAAACCTGTCTTGCTTTCTTCACATTCATAACCCTTTTCATATAAAGACGCCGGTTTCGGAGACTCGTGAAATTATTTATTTGCAGGATATGTGTGTAAATGATATGTTATAAAAATATTTAAGTATAAGGTAAGATGGAGCAATGGATATAAAATAAATAGCTAACTACGGAACCTCAATTCTTTAAAGCAATTATGTGAACGGAACCAAGAACATATTGTACACTGATAAAATTAGCTAGCGCTCCCCAGTTAATAAAGGTTTTGATAGCCTTGTAAAACACAATAGGATACTCCCAGAGGTGATTATGTGTGCTGTTCATTGTATTACATCATAAACCGTCACAATAGCTGTAACAGCGAGAAAAATATATTTTAGATTGAAGTCGTTATTCAAAGTTTCGCATAAAGCTTTATTAATTGTAAAGTCGAGCAGATATTAATATTGACAAAATTAGATTTTTCTATTTTATATTTTAGTTACATATAAATTACGCATTGCGTTGTTTGTCTTCGATGAACTCCTAAACTACTTAACCGATTTTAATCGAATGCGCACACAACTTATAGTTTGATTCTTTGATTCAACTTGAAAGAGTATAACTATATCTCAATTTATAATTGCAATATTATTTTATTGTAACAAAAACCTTAGCCACAGCAACAAGTGGCTGGATCTGCTAATTAAAATACTAGCAGTCACTTTCTATGTCACTTTCTTTGGACCAGAAGCTCAAATCATATGTGCAAATCAACAAATTACCCTACTTTTTGGATTGGAATACCATAATGGCGAGAACTGTCCTATGCACCTATGGAATAGTCCAAGCAGTGGTGCAATTGGAGCACTCGCAAAATTATCATAGTCTTTTTATGTATTAAGATAAAGAACAAGCGCATGACTCCCTGATGAACTGGTCCTATGTTGTAGATACGTCTTTGTCTTCTGGAGTGTTAGGCTAATAATACAAGTCTACCGGCTACTAAGGCACTCAAACACCTGTGGCTTTGTTAGTAACTTTTCCTAGCCTTTTACGAACTGCTGGCAGGAAGGCAGATGGGCTATTCTGAAGACCCGAACTTAGGATTTGCAAAACAGTCAAAGAATTTTGCAATTTTTTTGATACTTACGCAGACTCACCTGACAAGTTCCGAAAAATTTTTTCAAGACTTCAAATATACTAGTTCTTTTTTCTTGTAATATAGTTTTTTTTTTTTCAATTTTGCTTATCTAATGTCTATCCTCGTTTAGTTTGTTTTTCGTTGCTTTTTTCACAATTATTTTAACAGTTTCTATTGATTCTTTAATACATGAGGTATGTACCTTTAATTCTTTATTATTATAACCTTAAAATACTTGATTATTATAAACGTGGGTTGTGACATCTCGATGCCAAAAAGGTTAATAGAAAGTCGAAATATACAACTAAAGTGAAATCACAACTCAAGTATGTAGATACTAATTCACAAATTACTAGGTAGTTATTGAAGATAAGCTACCAGAAAATGGCAGCCTTATTAAGGGTTGGCGTGAAGTAGACCGTTGATCGTAAAATTTATTACCCGGTGAGTAAATTAGGTGGAAGAAAATTATTATAATACTCTCAGCCCAATCTGACAAGAAAAATGCTACGGAGGAATATGAAAAACCCAGTTCTTGTATGTAGCTTGTCTTGCGTATTTAACGTTTTGTAATAAATATTAGGTAACAAACATAATGCAGTACTAAAAACTACTATTCTTGATATTCCTAAGTTAATTAAGGTTCTTGTCAGCACGTAAGAGAACATAAATTAAATGGGATATCACCAAAAAAAAAACACTGGTGGTAAAACTGCAACTAGCCCAGTTAAAGATCCATAACTTTTCAGTTTTTATTAAACTCGAAAAAAAAGTATTCTCACGCCATATCCCCGAAAGTATAGGCAGAGGCACAACCAAGGCACCCATGACTAGCCGAAGACACTAAGTCCCACACTGTGATAGGTGGTAAGTCTATCGCCAACCGGGCACATATCCAATTCCCGGAAACGTTATTTTCAATAGAAAATTTTAAAATAATTGTTTCGAACGACGAACCAAAGGGTTCAAACTCGGGACCTCAAGAAGTTAAGTCTGATGCCGGACCACTAGACCAATTCAATCCATTCAATATCCGATTGACAATTCCATCAAACTCATTTCCTTTCAATATCCATATCATGTAATTTTTAGACTAGAGTTTCCATGATTAAGAAAACCTGGATTAAGTGCTACTCGTATAAAATGTTTCATCCAAAAATTGACAACAACCGACTTCTCAGACTGCCCATAGCGATACCTTCAATCTGGACATCATACATGTTACAGATTTACAGGAGCGTCGCTTTCCTGTGACCGGGAAAGAAATTCACGCTAGAGACGCAAAAGGTGATAATGGTGCGTGGGCAACCTAAGGCCGAGATGTTCGACCTTGAGCAAAAGTAAGTTTTCAGGCTACCTTACCCTCCGAATCGGAACACGTCATGACGTTTGGCGGCGGGAATAGGGTAGTGGTACCAATCCCGGTGAGTCACTGCAAAATTCTACCACCTAACCAGATGTCACGGTGCTAGTAACGGTAAGACTGTGCTCGCCATTTACGAGCTGCCTGGTAGGAAGGCAGGTGATCTGTTCTGCAAAAGACCAACACGGCGAATAGTTCCAATATACGCGCTAACATCCGTTATTAAAATAGTAATTAGAAATACATTTCAAACTTAATAAATTTTACATTATTGGTTAGTACATTCTATCTTTCCCATGGTAATAGGTTAAAGACTATTTTTTTGCTCAAAATAATATAAACTAACCGTCAAATTTGGCTCACTTGTTGAAGAGTTTTTGAGAAATATGACATGTCAATATTATGGTACTCAATAAAGTAACGAATTTATACTATACTAATGGTAATTCAATTGTCCAGGTATACCGTATGGTTGAAGTGCCTTACGTATATGAAAGTAGATATGTAACATTATGTAGTTCCTGTCGTCAGCCCTTGGTGTTTCAACTTGATGAATGAATAAATGAATGAACAATAACGGATACACTAAATGAAATAAATGCACATTTCTTGCTTAATATGCTCCCACGTTTGTACCTTTCTGACTTTAAATCAGATGATATGAGATTTGTCATACTTGCTTACATAGTAATAAAGCTGCTATCAAAGCGGCAGGAACAAGGAAGGCGGTGGCGCTAAGATGTAAGAATTAAATCTAGTCCAAATATTGAATGATAATGTGACGAGCGATCACTTATCATTACACAGTCATTCACTACAAATGTCATCATAATCCTTTGCATTAAGTGTTGAATGATACAGTTGAAACGGCATGCAGTAAACCTCGTTTGGCCTACTTGTACCAATTGTCAGTCATAATTAAAAAGATGTTTCCATCCCAGTTGAATACCATGTATTGTGCTCCGAAGATTAGTTTTCGGATAATTCAATTGTTAATAAACCGACGCACTCATCCTCTGAACATCAAAGTGTTCGAGTTCGTTCGTACGCAATGGACACAATATTACTGTTCCCCAGATAATGTTCTATTTTCCCCTTAACACATGTGTAGAAAGAGAAGGAGTAAAATAATTGATGTACTTTACAAAAACCCTTGCCTGTTTTTTTTTAGTTTTAATTATTTTGATTTTCCTTAGATAGCCATCTGCATATTAAAAAAAATCAACTTTATTAATCTTCTCTGTGGTCCACCGGTCCGGCATCGGACTTGACTTTTTGAGATTCCAGATTCGATCGAAGGCCGGGTCGGGCAACAAAAAAAAAATTAGAAAATGTGTAATGTGACAATTACCAATTTTCTACCACATTTTTATTAATTATTGAAAAATAAGAATGGTTGCCTAGTAACTGATCCGAATTAGCCCTATTTTTTTCTTAGATCGTTTATTAAAATTTGAAGTAAGATAACACAATTATTTATATAAATTATTTATACACTAATCGTGGCCTAGCAGTACGACGTCGGATTAAACTTCTTGAGGTTCGATCCGCAGGTCAGGTAATAAAAAAAAGGAAAATGTGTATTTTCAATTTTCTATTAAAAACAACGTTGACCGGTATTGGACATCGGCGCCCGGTGCGCGATAGGCTTGCCACATATCCCATTATGGGTCTTAGTGTCTTCGTCTAGAAATGGGTGCCCTAGTTTTAAATCTGCCTACCGTTTCGGGGATATGAGCGTGAAGGTACTCATCTTCATTACTAACAGCGAGTAATGGTTGAATGACAGAACTCACGGAGCGATTTTTACCCGCGACCGCGGTCGCAACCCACTGAGGCGGCGGGAGATCGTCACCCGCAGGATTCTACAGGCGAGCGACCGTGGGCGCTGCGGGTGTAAAATGTGTCATGAAATGTGATCTTACTTTTTGCTTATAAATCTACAGAACCTGCGGCCCGCAACCGCCGCGCCGCGGGTGAAAACCGCGCCGTGAGTTCTTAGTCTGCGGGTACGAAACTTGCGAGGGCCGGAGCGACGGCGGGGCGGCGCGACGGCGATGTAATCAAATGCATTAAAACATTAAGCGCTGTGTACGAAACGGGCGACGGCGGGGCGGCGCGATCGAGCGATGCGCGGGCGGCGGTACAGCGGTGGCGACGCGGAGCGACGAGAACAAACTAGTTTGGTTTCGCCGCTCGCGCGGGTACATAGTGTGCATTTTTATCATTGTAATAATATGGAAATTATGGAAATTGACAATGAAGAGTTTATATCTTTTATTTTATCAAAACCGGCTATATGGGACAGTAAAAACGTACACCATAAAAACAAAAGAGTTATAATAAAGTGTTGGGAAGAAATAAAACGCCATTTCGGGAATGTTGAAAGTAAGTGTAATTTTCATGTTACAAATTGTTATTTACAAAATACTCTTTAAATTTTTCCCTTACATTTATTGCTAGATTTCCCGCGTGGTTGTTTCTGCGATGTCGGCGAGTTTCATTCACATTTGTGGTTATGTTATTTGAGGTTATGTTTGAGTAATGATAATCGTTGGAGCCATCTTGATCAATTATAATATTATGCAATAAGCACGTCGTTTTAATTATTAGGCGAGCGTGTTTGCAATCAGTTTCTATGGCTTTATTTAAAATTCTCCACTTGGCACATAGTATACCGAATGCACATTCAACGCATTTTCTCGCTCTTGATAATCTTTTATTAAATATTTCATTCTGAGGATTTCGTACGCTTTGTGGATATGGTCGCATCAAATACTGTTTTAGAGGATACGCTTCGTCGCCTATTATTACCATAGGTAAAACTATTTCTGTTCCTGGCAATGTCCTTGGGAGAGGCATATTCATTCTATTATTTTCTAATGCTTTGTTAAGATTTGAATAATGAAATGTGCAACCATCACTCTGTCTTCCTCGCCCTCCAACTTCTACGACCAAAAATCTTTTGTCAGCATCAACCAACGCTTGAAGATGCATTGAAAAAAAATGCTTGTAGTTATAGTAGGATGAACCCGCATGTGGGGGATTTTTTATTCTACAATGTTTGCCATCAATTAGGAAATTGCCATTTATCAAAATATTTATCAGCAACGTTATTTAAAATATCTGTAGTAGGTACTGGTAGGTGTGTTTGTTGAAGATTTTCCCAAATTGCACTGCAAGTCGCATACACTATTTTTTGAACAGTTTTATTTCCAAGACGAAAGGAAAACGCTAAACCTCGAAAAGATACTCCCGTTGATAGAAATCTGTAAATAAAATAATTTATATTAAGTTTATAAATACTACTAGCTGTTTCTTATTCTACGTACAAATCTTTCCTCTTTATAATAATAACGCAGCTTCGCACGCGTCTCAGTAGGAAAATAAAACATATATAATTTTTTAAAAAGTAGGTACCTACTCTGTGGTAAACAAACAAACAAACTCTTCAGCTTTATAATATTAGTATAGATAATATAGGGTTCATTAATTGGTAATAAATATGTTTTATTTCTACAGTTGCGATTTTGAAGAAGCGATGGAAGAATTTAAAGGATCATCGAAAAGAGATAAAAAAGCTTCCTACACCCAGATCAGGAGATCCAGGAGATAATATTCAGTCTACGTGGCAGTTCTTCAAACAAATGAATTTTTTGCGATTTGAAATTCTGCCTGATAATTCAGACACAAATTTAACAACGGTTGATAGTCAATTACCGAATACTTCAATATCTTCACCGTGCACAGAAACAAATTTCTCGGAGTCCGTAATTAAGGAACCAGATATTAACCTATGTTCGCCTACAGATTCGGTGATTTCTCAGGAACTGTCGTCGGTAGGCGACGATGAAGTACGTACTACAAATACTCCATTGTCAATTAATACCGCTAGTTCTAGTTCTAGATCCCTAAAAAGAAAGACTGCAAATGATATTCGGATAGAGATGTTGGAATTAGAGAAAAAGCGGTTATTGTTGTTAGAGAAAGATTTGCAACAAAATTCAAACGCAAATCAATCTGGCGAAAGTAAATCAGAAGTATTATTACTTGATGAGTTTGTTACCACAAATGGAGTCATTTACTCCATTACAAAAATTTAATGTTAGAACTAGAATTAATCAAGTAATGATGGAAGAAATACATAGTTCAATGTTTGCGGATCCATATAGAGGGAATTCTAGTCCTAGTTGGTCTAATGGGTATAGAACTCAAACACCCGAATAGTGAATTTATGTACCTATCTTGATTATTCAATTAATAAACAAAAATATATTAACAATCTATCTACTTTTATTTACCTACTTACCTTAGTGTTAAAAATAGTTTTTCTTCAGGTGAGATTATACGATTTCCGAAAATGTTAGATTCCAGATTACTTCTAATTTTCTGTAAAACATAATCGAATGTCTCTATACTCATTCTAGTGTAATTGTAGAACTTTCTTGAATGACAACGTAGCTCGTAATAAAGTGAAGAAAATTCTCCTAAACTGCGTCGTCGTTGATTTATTTGATGAACACCATCTCTAGGTAATAAAAATTCTCTCATTAGGAGACTGGGTTCCAATAGTTCTCTTCGACGTGGATTCATGTTTATCACAACACTACGTGACCGCGACTGCGCGAAGTTTGTTTCGTACACACGCAAGACACCGCTATCTCTTCGCCCCGCGCCGCACCGCCCCGCCCCGCCGTCGCTCCGGCCGTAGCAAGTTTTGTACCCGCAGACTAAGTCTTAGACATTCATATTCTTAAATGAACAACCACTTGTGTTATTTACGTATCACTTATAAACTACTAATGTATAAATAAATAGTTTAACGGATTTGCTTTTTAATTACAAGTAAAAAGTACAAGTTGAAAATACATTCAATTGCAAAATGTGGAAATTTTCAAGTTTTAGGAACCAAGCGCCGACGGTTTAGAAGGTTAGACATCAAAATGTCATCGCAAGCTTCTACATTTATAAAAAACAAATTTATTTATTGAACATTTCAATTTAATTTTAATTGTATATTTGACATAACTAACGTTTCTCGAAAACCAGTTTTGGAAACAACAGCGAAACTTTTATGTCAGAACTTTACTTTAGAGAATTAAGCGTATACAATGCATTATTATAAAGGATAAGCACTTGACCAAAAAGAGGTTAAAACATTTTCATATATTTTACCACGACTGTCTCGATAGTCAATTTAAAACTATTACAACTACATAAAAATATCCATAAAACTGATGATGAATTGGAAAGCTACTCTGTAAATATGTTATCCTTTCATCGTAGGCATTAATTTAAAAAGTGCGGTATGTTTTATGTCATTCGTTGTGCCGAAAAAGATGTTTCTGTTATTTTACTTATTTAAACGTATATTCTGTAGTATATTATTGCAACCTGGAGAATCTAATTTACCAACAGATAGCTGCTATCTCTTTGGAAAGAAGTTCCTTATTATGAAGTTAGCAGCACTGTCACGCTAGAAGCGAGATCAAGAAAAGCGGAACAATTTTTTTTCTTTACATGTCTCTCTTTAGTACGAATATTTATTTTTAGAAATCCTAATCAATTATTAATATAAAACGAAACCCCATTTTCCGTGACCACCTTATCATGCCTGAACGAGTGAAATCATTTCGCTACTTATTTTTTGGATTTGTTGGCTAGTTTCAGGAGAAGTTTATGAAGAAAGAACTGGGAAAATAGGAAAAACAATAGAATACGAATAGAAAATGGTCAGTAGCTGTTAATTTCAAGCGATATGAAGTTCGCCGGGTCGGTTAGTAGGTATAGTTTAAAAGTTGAAATCCTAAGCAAAATAATTTTCGATTGTGCTTGGTGGATATCTACCTGATAAAATGTGTCCTGTGATGTATGGTTAACTCTGAAAAAGTGATTATTTCCAAACGGATGACAATGGTTGTTACTTCTGGTGATGCAGATGTCCTAAGAAAGTAGTTACTTCTGACGATTGTGAATGTCCAACTAATATACTTCTAAAACGTATTCTTGCCTCTGTGGCCTAGCGGTTCAGTTGTTGGACTTAACTGCATGAGGTCCCGGGTTCGAATCCCGGGTCGGGAAACAAAAAGAAAATTGGGTTTTTCCAATTTTCTAATAAAAAAAAATGTTGCTCGGGATTGGATATGTGCCCGGTTACGATAGGCTTGCCACCTATCACATTGTGGGTCTTAGTGTCTTCGGCTAGTCGTGAGTACCCTGGTTGTGCCTCTGTCTACTTTTTCGGGGATTTGGGTTGTATTAAATAACATCAACACACAAACCACAGGCACCTGTTAGCAAATAAACAAAGTCAACTTTAAACCTTATTCTCTTTTTATTTAATGCAATTAAAGTCTTATTTAAGTTAAGCGAAATCCTTTCATTCTTTTCAATATAATATCTCCTTTCGTTATAATTTTTTTAGCGTTAAAGATATCGCAACATAGTGCATAGTTACAGTGACTCGAAGCGACAATGAATGCAGGGTCTGCTAAGCGCTTTTATATTAACACTGCTACTTGGGTAACACACGGCTGATTTAACTTCTTTGTTACCTATTATCCATACTTTAAAAAAATACAACTTTTAAAAATCTCAGCTTACATAGATACAGGCAGCGGAAAGTGAAATGACCATGTAAATCTCAACATATATAAATTACGTATCATGTTTGTTTGCAATAGACTCCTAAACTACTTAACCGATTTCAATCAAATTTGCACACTTGAAAGATAGGATAGCTTACATCTCAATTTAACGCGAGTGAAGCCGCGAGTAACATCTAGATAATATGTACTTAAGTGCATGTACGAATATTTATTTATGCTTCCAAAACAGATGCTCTAATTTGTTAGAAAGCGTTCATTGTATTTCCCTACTTAGTAAAACATTAAAAATTCTTAATTA
>NJDC01004739.1:270256-283662 GCA_002245475.1 Calephelis virginiensis
AAAAAATGTTATTCGGGTTTAGAAATGTGCCCGATTGGCGATAGGCTTGCCACCTATCACATTGTAGGACTTAGTGTCTTCGGCTAGTCGTGGGTGCCCTGGTCGGGCCTCTGCCTACCATTTTGGGGATATGGGCATGAAGATGTTTTATTATTTTCGTTTATAAACAAATGAATTGATTGAAATTGCTGGAAGGTAGCTCAAAGCCAAAGCCAACGAATACAGAATACTTTTTATTCCATTCGACTTCCCTTTTGTATTATGTAAATGTCTCGCTTTTTATAAGCTTACATTTATCCAATGGTTAATATCATTCAAAAAGTTACTAAGTTAATCTTGTTTTGAATAAACTGGATTGATTTAGCCTGATTTTATCAGTACAATACAATAAAGGGCAGTAAAAAAGTATAGGGGGCCGAAGAGTAGGGTAGTCGGTAGATTTGTACAATAGGTGGAATATCCTGGCCACAGGCCAGCGATGCGCTTGTAACATCTATGGTTAACTCTTGCTATCAGGTGAGCCGTGAGCTTTTTCACTTACCTCACCTACCTTACCTTACCTTACCTCACATATATATATACTAGGTGTTACAATATGATAGGTGACAAGCCTTTTGCCAACCAGACAAATATCCAGTCCCGCTCAAAGCCATTTAATTACAAAAACTAGCTGTTCCCGCGAACTTCGTTCCGCCCGTTCAGTTTGGGAATGGGAAGAAATATTTTTTTTTCCCAGATTCCTCAAAATCGAACAGGATAAAAAGTACTGTATGTCATTGTACCTTTTACCGGTTCTAAGCTATCTCCCCAACAATTTTTAGCCTAATCGGTTCAGCCGTTCTTGAGTTATAAATAGTGTAGCTCACACCACTTTCTTTTGTATGAATAGATTGGAAATACACATTTTCTTTTATTTTTTGCCCCATCTAGGAATCGAACCTAAGACCTCAAGAAATTAACTTTGAAACCACAGCGCTATACCAAAAAGGCGATATATTATAGTCCGAGCAAAACACATATACTAATTGTCTACATATAAATGTATATGTAAAAAAGTGTATTCATTTTATCACCAAAATACCAAATTATTCATCAGAAGTCTGCCGTATAATCTGTTTTGACAAATATTGAGGAGATAAATCACCAGTCGTTTGTCGTGGGATGGCTGAGACTGTTATCATTAAAAACGCGTCGGAATGAAATAAAAATGCAAATATTACTTTAAATATTATGCGACTACAGACCGCCGACATTATCATACACCACAGCGAAATGTAAATCCATTTGGATATGTTTTTGGAATGATTTCAAAAGTTTAATAAAGCTAGTTTTCATACAGAAAAGTTTACAGTGAGTATTATCTAGTTATTTTAGTATTCTGCTACTATGTTTTTGTTTGATTTTATCTACATAAATCGTGCTATTTGAATAATGTCACTTGTTTAGTGAACATATTCAATTGAATGTAATGAATGGTATAGTTAAACAATTATATTGCTAATAAGTAGTTAGTTAAGTTAAGTTAGGTACATATCTAAAAAAAAGTATCTTCACTCCGATATCCCTGAAGGGGTAGACAGAGGCAAAACCAGAGCATCCACGACTAGCAGAAGATACTAGGTCCCACAATGTGATATGTAGCAAGCCTATCGCCAACCGGGATATCCAATCCCAGGTAATGTTAATTGTATAAGAAAATTGAAAATATACATTTTCAAATTTTTTTTTGTTGCCGACCCGGGTAACGAACCAGAGACCTAAAGAAGTCAAGTCCGACGCCAGACCGCTACCTATTGGAAATACCACATTTTTTTTTGTTGCCCGACCCGGGATGCGAATCCGGGATCTCAAGAAGTAGAACCATCTAGATTACGTCAGAAATCGGTCAATCCGTCTAAAAGTAATGATGCTACAGACACACACACAAAACCATCGTTTCCCGACGCGTCGGGATTCAAAAAGAGTAATTTCTATCTATCTTATTTTTTGTACATATTTTGTATGGAACTAACTTCTCAGACATCTTAACACACTTCTGAATCAAATATACGTTTAGAGCAGAGGTTCCCAAACTTATTTCATGTAACGCCCACTTTGAAAATCAGTTGTTTTGTAGCGCCCCCCCCCCCTCGTTTTTTTCTTGTCAATAACCTCAATAACATATTTGTTGCGCCTAGTTTAAAAAAAAACATTTTTTTCGAGATTTATACCGCCCCCCTCTAGGCTTCCAGCGCCCACAAGGGGGCGTTATCGCCCACTTTGGGAAAGGCTGGTTTAGAGTAATATGTGAATGGTGAGAAACGTTTACTTTCGTTACATCTCAAATTAGCTTTTCTTTTTTCCTAAAAAAATTCTCCTAAAAAACGTTACACAAGGGACAAGTTCAGCAGTTATCAAACAAAACGTTTCATTGTCCAGGACTGTAGCAAAGAGAGTCTATATTTTGTTTAGCTTAGAACAAAAGTGCAGCCGTATCTATTGTCTCACATTTGAAGCTTTGCAAACCATTATAGGAACTGGATCTGGGGATTTTTCGTAATTTGTCCTCGTTTGTGGACCGGAATTAATCACAAATTAGCGTGGAGAAGAGTCAAGGATATTTCATTTCTTATTTACTTCTAAACCTTTATGTAATTTGTTATAAGGTACTTTATATAGACTTATCGATAAAAAGGGAGTTGTTTTAATGAGTGGAATATAATTTCCTTCTTATTTTAAGCTTCTTTCCAGTACATTCAGAACTAGTGAAACTAGTATGAAGTTTGGTTTATTATTGTTTTGGCAAATTTTTATATGTCAAAAATCCGTAAACAGTTTTAATTACTTTCATTAAATTATATAGCATATATAATTTGTCCTTTTTTCAAAGCAATACAAAAAATTACTCGATTGAGAACTAAATACTTGTTGCCTTTTGAAAAATTCTTTATAAATCATGATTAATTTTATGGGTATGGGTAATGCCCATAAAAACTATTGAAAGTTCTATAAAATTTGATTATGAACAAAGTAGACAAGTTTAAATTTACAACATAAAATAATATTTTCAAATAATATATCAACAAACTCTAAAACTAGGAATAATTATTGCTCTTTGAAATTGACACAATTTCTGACTTTCGGTAAAACTGCTATAAAACGGCAACCCCGGGAGGTCCGAACGTGATTTTGTCACGTATTGCAGACAGTTTTTTGGGATCATTTATCGAAGTTTCCCAACTGCGAGCTGCAAGTTTTTATTAACAATGAATTGTGTTATATTTAATATTAAGTGATTTCAATGATGTTTTCATTTTATCAATTGGGGCGTCCGCTATTACAGTACGAGCAAACCCATAGAAAATTTGTATAAGACACCTCGTTTCATACAAAAATTAGGTGAAGACAGTGGCTTGTAATCTGAGACCAAAAGAAGACTAGAAATATATTTTTATTTATTTTGAAACGAGCAAATGGGCCACCCGATGCAAAGTGGTAATGGTTATTTAATATACGAAACTGGTATAGTAGGTATCGGTAAATGGGTAGTGCACAGTATACTTAACATTAACAATAAATGTCTATCAAGTGCCAACGATATTACAACTCAGAAACGTCAATTATTATTTAATCTATCATTATGTCACAATTTTGTACTGAAAATGTCGACTTAATCAATGATTAAAAGATAATTGACATATCTGAGTGTGACCGCTAGTTTTATAAATGGTGAAAATTACAACTGAAGTTGGTCAGCACAGAACATTTCCCGTGTCCTGTAAGTTTTAATGGAACATTCTGGATAACCTATGGTTTGATATAATATAAAGGCCGGTTACCAACAGACCAAATCAAGCGAAAGTTCTCTAATAATAAATTTCGAATCCCCAGATCCAGACAGTGATGTAGCTCTGACATTTAGAATCCCTCAAAAACATTTCATGTTAAATGTTACCAAGACGAGACCATATAGCTCGCACTGTCAAAAAGTAATCAGATCTCGTGTAGAGCCAAGTTTCTAACCCTACATGTCCAGTCCTAAATCGATAAGCCATACTACAGCCATAGCTCGTACCGCGTAGTTCGTACCGCGTATCAGAGTTTTCCCGCTATAATCTCGTAGGCGTGCAAACCGTGGACTTAACTGGCGAGGTAGGTAGTGCCCTTGCGCTTGCGCTTCGCTTGGCCCATCTTGGCGGGGGCACTTCCGTGCCCCCAGATAGTTTATTATGGTTTAGTTTTTAAGTGTTAGTAACTAGTACGCGTGTGAAATTAGGATTGTAGTGTCTTTAAAAAAATCTACGCGTGTTTAAAAATAAAAACAAGCTGTTGCCCGCGGCGTTGCCCGCGTGGTTAATGATCACACAGGAACATCTTTTCGGACAACAACGCCGCCCATGGACATTCGCAGCACCAGGAGTATCACAGATGCGTTGCCGACCTTTAAGGAATGAGTACGCTCTTTTCTTGAAGGTAAGGTAGATAAGATAAAAGGTAGGTTTTTCAATCAGGCGTTCATTTGCTAAAATCCGTTATAAAAGTTGTATAATAAGAAAACCGGAATCTTCATCGGAACACCAGAAGCAAAAAGTACGCTGAAAGGAGCTGAATATTACGCAGTAGCTTCAAAACTTATCAGGATAAGTTAAGGGTAAGTATAAGTATGGTCTCTTATATCGTAATGATGCTTAAACTAGGTGATAAGAGATAATTTCCGTTATTATAGTAGACGGACAGGGGTGTCCATTGTTTTGACGAATGAAGGATATAAAAATTGGTACTTATTTTTATATTATATGCTTCATGTATTCTATATACAAAATTTATGATTTTAACAAGGGTACTTAGTAAGATATATATTAAAAATGGACCGTGTTGGTCCGGGCTCCTTTGCAGAATAGACCATCTGCCTTCCTGCCAGGCAGCTTGTAAAAGGCGAGCATAGGCTAACCGTCACTAACATCGTGACATCTAACTAAGTGGTAGAATTTCGCAGCGACTCAACTGGATTGGTATCACCGCCTTACCTATTCCTGCCACCATAACGTCATGACGTGCTCCGGTTTGGAGGGTAAGGTAGCCGGTAAACATACTTATGCGCGATGCCTAACATCCCGGCTTCAGGTTGGCAACGCACCATTACCACCTGTGGTGTCTTTAGGTGGCGTGAATTTCTTACCATCAGGAAATCCGTCTGCTTGTTTGCCTTCCAATGCCACACAAAAAAACGTTACATACGCATTGGTAGTTTTATCACTAATTAGTGATTTTTGTAGACAAATACTTAAACACAAAGAGAAAGATCAGTTGAACAGTATATTATACTCATATTAAATAGAGGTCGCCTCTGTGGTCTAGCGGTTCAATTGTTGGACTTGACTGCATAAGGTCCCGGGTTCGAATCCCGGGTCGGGCAACAAAAAGAAAATTGGGTTTTTCCAATTTTCTAATAAAAAATGTTGCATGGGATTGGAAATGTGCCCGGTTGTCGATAGGCTTGCCACCTATTACATTGTGGACTTAGTATCTTCGGCTAGTCGTGGGTGCCCCGGTTGTGCCTCTGCCTACCGCTTCGGGGATATGGGCGTGAAGGTGCTTTTTTTAATATTAAATAGAGGTAGCAAAAAGGGGCAGCATATCACCAAGACTAATTTTTTAGGTTGTTGCGTGATAACCGACCATATTAAACAAAGCTAGCCCAAAAAATATGACCCATGATAGATTTTCTGGCGCAGGACGTGAAAAAAAGGTTGAAGGCAAATACTTTTCAAAATAAATACTAAACTCGTATTTCTTTATCCTTAGCTTTCTTCCTAAGTTTCTACTTATATCTTCTTTGGAAACTTATCTGCCTGGGTACGGGAAGTCAGTCTTAAATCTCGTCGCTTCTGTGGCTTAGCAGTTCGGCGTCGGACTCAACTTCTTTAGATCCCGGGTACGATCGCCGGGTCAAGCAACCAAAAAAGATAACCCATTTTAAATACTGTATACATAATATACTTAACATATCATTATCCTATTAGGTCGGTGAAGGCCCTGAATCCGATTTTAGCTCCCCACCCCAACGTTTCAAGCCTCGTCATGGGCTATTATAAGTAACCGGGGTCAGGCAGGGCCCAGGGAAACAAATTGGATTAGAACGGCTGTTCTTCAGTACTCGTTTCCGGCCAGAGGGGACACGAGGAGCAGGCAAGGGCGGTGGGCCATTTCGCCTGCGTGGGGTGGACGGAAGAAGGAAATGGACTTTTTCACCTTACCCGACCGGTCATGATGGGGTTGCGCCAGTAAGGGGGTGCCTGTTGCCATTGGGGTCCCAAAATTGTGCGCGCTGTGTCTCCGTGAACCACTTCTGAAGATATGCGCCCACTATTGAGAGGGGCTGCCTGATGGAGATCATGAGATCTAACGCCGCTGGGGCATGAAAATATACCAGATCGTCTCGACAGACCCGGTACCTGGCGAAGGGGAAGGAGTCCGTCATAACCCGGCACTTCCCCCGAAAGTGGCGGGTTAAAATAAACACACGTTAAAACACGTTAAAATAAAGGTTCGGATTTTAGACCATCTGGGGGCACGGCAGTGACCCCCTTTTTTTTTGAATGACTAAATTGTTGCTAATCTCGCGATTTTTTTTAACTTCAAAGAGGTGAAATCAACGGCGAAGCAAAAACTGCCATTCTGTCCTTTACTGAAAGAATTTCACCTCATATTCAGGACCCTATCAGAACCTCTGGATAAAACCAGAACGCAGAAATTTTAGTCATACAGTAAGCTATAATCATATACCTAAAATTCAAAAATTCAAGCCTGTAGATCATTTAGTTCCGAAGTTAAGCAAAAGCAAAGTTTCGCATTTGTGACACTCAATCATGACCATCAAAATAAACTTGGACTTCCAATAAACTCAGAGAGTTAAATTCACTACTGAACTGTGTAATTTGGCCGTTGATTTGTACACATTTACGTAAAAAGAATGTTCAACGGTCAGTCATATAACATTACCCTAGACTTGGCACGACTTTGTCCAGATTTAATTACTTTTTAGAGATAGATAAGCAGCTCTATCGAAGTTTAACTAGTTTTTTTACAAAAGGTTTTAGGTGGAATTACCTTGTATTTTAAAAACAAGTGCCTTACTAGCAGGGGTGATAAATACTTAGTAGTGATAACTGACATAATTATAAATTATAAATGTCAATGTAAGATTGTTTGTAGCACTTGTTACACATATTCTTGAATGTATTTAAAATGGACAAAGAATAATTTTATGATTTAGATGCGAGCGTAGTCACGGGTAAAAGCTAGTATATATATACGGATACTTGATTTATATAATCTACTAGTTTTATTACTCTAATATTACGTTAATATTTATCGTTAATTTACCTAAAATTTTTCTCATTGTTGCATAATTAACTCTCGGGTGTTTATGGAGTAAACCTAATTTAAATAGACTATTGAGATCTCTTTGAAAGCTGTGTTAATTAAGATCTTTATCTTGTATTTTACAAAATAGAAAATTGGCTTTATTTTGTTAAATATTTATTGATTTCATTCAATGTACTCTAAATAAGTTTCTTAATACCATTTCTTTTGTTTTTATATATAATATTGGAAAGCACACAAGCAGACGGATTTCCTGATGGTAAGAAATTCACGCCGCCTAGACACGCTCAAGGTGGTAATGGCCACGTACGACCAACCTGAGTCCGGGATGTTACTCCTCGAGTAAAAGTAAGTTTACACGTCATGACGTTATGGCGGCAGGATAAGGTAAGGCGGTGGTACCAATCCGGGTGAGTCGCTGCGAAACATCGCTGTGTTATCGCACATTTCAAATATTTGCTTTGTTGTTGGTAATTCCATGTTATTAAAAACTAAAAATGTATGATTCTAGCCGACCCGACGAACTTCGTATCGCTTGAAATTAGTAGCTGCTAAACGTTTGTACGAATGAGAGCGTTGTTTTATTCATTTCCATTAAATTTTCCCGTTTTTCCTACTTATAAAATAGTCTCAAAAAAAATTGTAAAATTGGTCCATCCATTTGGGCGTGACGTGATGACCACGCGAAATGGGGATTAATTTTTATATATACAGCGCCCTGCGCCGTCTTACGAATTTTTGATCTGACGATCAGACGCGAGTTTAGAAGATTTTGCCCATTCTAAAAAAATTGCGTAACGCCGCTAAAAAAGTTTTCACTCCAAAAAAGGCCGCAGGATGTTTGCGCGAATGCTCGTGTTGTCATGTTTGTGTACGATAGCGCAATAAATGAATATTGTATTCTACCACATAAATAATAGTACTTTAAACTGATAAATAAAGCAATTCATGCAAAATAATTCCCTAACCATTTCAAAATATCAAAAAATCACAACGTTAACATTCAAGTTTTCACTTCTGCTGGCACTCCCAGAGTTTATTATTCGTTTTTAAAAAAATGTTTGCTGCATAGTTTGTTTGTTACAAGGAAGAAAGAACCCAATTTCCTCGTTTTTGTATTTCTCTGTTTAACTGTTCACTATTCTCGCAAAAACCACAAACATTTTTTTACTAAATTGTATGTAGTAGCTACTTTGTATCCCGGATCAACATTTAGACTAAGAACACAGGGAGTGATTAAAAAATTCAGACACTCCATAAAACAATTCACTAACCACACAGAATAATTCAGTAACCGTGTAAAATAATTTAGAAACCACACAGATCAATTCAGTAACCATTGATTAATTCAGACACAGCACAAAATAATTCAGTAACCTCATAGAATGATTCCCGTAGCTAACACAAACCGATAATGATACAAATTTAAATGTAACAGCCTTTTGGCAATGTCGTTCACTTACCAACTAGTGATCGTGCTTGATCTCACTTCTTCGATAAAAATATACGATAACATTAAGTAAGTAAGCGAGTATCTACACAATCGTGCGCATGTTCCCTAAAAGATAAAGATTTCTCAACTCGGGAATCCAACTTGAGACCACAAAGAAGCAATAACATTTAAAAAAACTGTATTAAACATATAAGGCTGGCGATTACATCCGACTCTTTACATCTGTTAAGCATACTTTACGAATTACATAAGTCAGTAAACATTTTCTCCGCATTCTTTGATTTAATTAAAATGTTCTGTTGTCGTCGAATTGGAGAAAACTGAGTCAATATTTATTTAGTTTCTGAAACAAAAGTAGAGCACAGCCTATTGTATTATATTATTGGCTTTACGAACTCTTAGAGGAACTCCGTCGGGGGATTTTTCTAATGCCTTTCTTCTTTGAAGAATGAAATCAATCAACGATGTGCCGAAATGTTTTACGTTTTATTCTTTGTAAAACAGGAAGACGCTATTACATTCTGATACTCAAGATACGTTGTACCTCTACATAATTCTTCAAGCACACGAACATGACGCTTATCTATAATTGGAAGACAAACGAAAAACTGTGGTGGTAAGAAAAAAACATGTAAATAGACATAAAAGTAGTTATTGATGCCAACATGAAGCAGGTGTGTCAAGTCACAAGTTGTAGAAAATTAAAGATTATTATAAATTATAGATTGGAATTGGTTATTGAAAATCATTAAAAATAGGACCTAACAATGGATTACATTTTTTGCTTGCTCACAGCTTTCAATATTGAGTTTAAGTTGTTTTTATAATTTGGCAACATTTTAATTTTAATACATACCGTATTTAAACATTATTACATTATGTGCTATATATTTGATTTTGTTGCTAGGATTAAACATTAATTTTATAACAACTTTACACATATTCTGCTTCCATTTAAAATTATTGAACCAAAAGAAATCACTGCCGTCTTCTGAATTCAAAGACCTCACAAATAAAACCCATATTACTAGTATGTTAACTTATTTAAATAAGTCTATGGATCTGAAAGGATACCCCAATTTCGTTGAAATCCCCAGTTTATGTATGTTCAGTCTGTGGGATTTTCGAATAGAATTTTGAAATAGAATTAAGTTTACCGATTAAGTACACAAATTTGATATAAAATATAAATATTTTGCTGCTATTTTTCACACATATTTAAATTACTGTTTGTAGATATTATAATATTTAAGTTAACTAGTGGTCGAAATACGACCATAATAAATTTTATTATCTTGTTGATAAGAACGCCATCTCCATTTCTCTAGACCAACTACTTTGTTTCCATACTATATGATCATAGTTTGTGCACCATCTATATCCATCCATCATCAATATATTTGTTTGTTTGTCAAATGCATGGTATTACGTGAAATGTTTATTTTTTTAATTAATGCACTTTATAAACATTATCATTTAAAATACTCCTTCATTCATACTCCTTCGTCTGCGTAATTTTCGTAAAAAAGGGTCCAAAATTTTTGTTTTTTAATAATATTATGAATTAATTAATTTGAATTTCCGTTGAAAATCATACCTTGAGATAAAAGGTTTAAAGAAAAAAAGACGATTAATGAGATTGTCATTTACTACTACTTAATTAATTGTCAATGATTAGGTATCCATTTTTTTCTTATTTTTACGATAAATACTAGCACAAGTCAAAAATTTATTGATTCGCCTTAACGTACATCTTCAAAAATGTAATTCTTCGATACATTTCAAGTTGTTTTATTTAATTGTAATTTGGGTGTTTTTCTCCGAGTTGGTCCGGGCTCGAGAATAAACCATATTTGTTTCCGCCAGGCAGCTCGTTAAAGGCTAGCATAGGCTTACTGTCACTATTACATCTGATTATGTGGTAGAGTTTTGCAATGACTCGCCCGGCTTGGTACCATCGATTTACATGTTTCTGTCACCATAACGTCAGTGGTTGGTGTTGTCGTGTTTAGGTTCGGAGGATAAATTAGCCGCTAAACTTACTTCTTCTCCAGGCCTTACATCTTAGATTGGCAACGCACCATTACTTTCTTGGTGTTTCTAGGCGTCGTGAATTTATTACTTCTTTTCTTTGCCTTTCAATATCATAAAAATACAGTTAGAATTAAGTTCTAAGAAAGATGTTTTAAACAATGTGGGATTATTTTTAGAATGTGTGAACATTCATGCAAATACAAGTAATTTATATATATCTTAATATATATAAATTATGTGTCACGTTGTTTGTCCACGGTGGACTCCTAAACTGCTTAAGAGATTTGAATTAAATTTGCACACCGTGTGCAGTTTGATCCAACTTGAAAGATAGGATAGCTTACATCTCAATTTATAGTCAAAAAATTACCATCCGAGCAAAGCCAGAATAGGCAGCAAGTATCACCTATCCAAATCAAATGTTTAGGCTTTGTTCGGACTATTTAGTACCTAGATAGTTTGTGTGAAGTTTGTATAAAATAGGTTGAGCGGTTCTTCATTTATCACATTTTTTAACAAATAAATTCAATTTTTGGACACAATTATAAAGTATTTTTATTTTAGCACTTGCCCTGTGCTTGGGATAAATTTTCTATAAATTTTAAAGAAAGACAAAATTTCGCCCCAGAAATTTATAGAAAATTTATCCCAAGCACAGGGCAAGTGCTAAAATAAAAATACTTTATAATTGTGTCCAAAAATTGAATTCAGTGAATTTCATCTGTAATGATGAACTCATTTGGTGGGTACTCAGAATTGTGTATCTATAGGACATAACTACCCGCGTTAACGGGTTAGAAAGGAATTAAAAATTTCGCCACGGGACTTGAATCCTCAGTAGCTCAATTGGTTAGAGCATTCGTTGGCTTGAGACGAAAGGTTACAGGTTCAAATCCTGTCTGGGGCGAAATTTTTTCTTTCTTTAAAATTTATAGACAATTATAAAGACTTATCACAGACTCATGTACAAGTTTTTGGACGTGCTTCGATTAAAGCAAATTGTCGGCGATAATTATTGCTTTGTATTTATATTTTTAATCATATAGTTTAAAACGAGCCGTCAGTGTTTCATATCTTTTACAGACTTCATTTGAATTAAATTGTCAAACGCATTTACACATAAGTGAGTTATCAAAAATATTCAATGCTCATATAAATGTGGAGTAGTTTAATTCAGTAAAATCCATTAAATATATTCCAAATAATTTGGATTAAATTTTAAAACATATGGTAATTATTAAAATCTTATTTGTTTGAATAAATGAACTTGATGTTCCAATATTTTTTTAATATGTCAGTTTATACGTAGCAAAGTACGTACCGGGTACATAAAAAAAATCATGTCAACTTGGAGCGTACTCTTCCAAAACATATCCACCGATTTGTATGCGATTTGAGAACTAAAAAAAACCGGGCGAGTCGCTGCTAAACTTTGCTACCTAGTAAAATGTCACAGTGTTAGTGACGGTAAACTTATGCTTGTCTTGTAAGAGCTGCCTGGGAGAAGGGAAGATAGTCTGTTTTGCGAAGGAGTCCAGACCAACACGGGGCGAATTTAATTTGTCATCATTTTGCCCTTTATGAAGTTATTTTTTTACTAACAATAATATTATACAAATAAAATTTTACTCACTAATATTTACCTAAATAAGTCATATAGAGTAAGTTATATCAATACAAGTCGGTTTTGAAATTAAAATCACAACTGCTACCTTTTTGGTAAATTTAACCAATAAGTTGGGAGTTTTGGGATCTGCAGAATGTTCTCTGTGATCTGCAAAATTATTCAGTTGTAGCTTTATCACGGATTTCTGCTCTTTCTGTATATTGGAATAATTTATAAAAGTTTTTGCAATTGAAAGTTACAACTTCATTTTTATGATGTCAGATGTTTTGTGTCTTCTGTTATAATCAGTGTTAAATCTTTTAATGACGTTCATGTCCATAACCAAATATACCACAAAGTTAATGTAGAGCCAAAGAAATATTTGAAGCTCTTAGAAAAAGTATCTACACGCCCATATTTAGGTAGGCAGAGGCATAACCAGGATACCCAGGACAAGCCGAATACACTAAGTCCCACAATGTGAAAAACGAAAGCCTATGGCCAAGCGGGCACATTTCCAATCCCAAGCAACATTTTTATTTAGTAGAAAACTGAAAAAACCCAATTTTCTTTTTTTGTTGCCCGACCCGGGATTCAAACCCGAGTCTTCATGCAGTCAAGTCCAACAGCTAAACCGCTAGACCACAGAGGCGACAAAGAAGCTCTCAAAAACTCGGTATTACGGCATTGTCAGGTTCCGAGCCGGATAGAAGGGTAGCCAAACCTTGCTCGATTTTTGGCTTCTTCGACTACAGGACAGAGAAATATAGACTACATCTTTGTTGTCTATTCGCCACAGTTAACTCTTACTATTAGAAGGACCATGTATTCATTCGCTATCTTAGCACATAAAAATATTCAAATGTTTGGGTATCCAGCTATTGACAGCTATAATGAAACAAGATAGAGCAGAATAGCAAGAAAAGATCTTGTTATCCACATAGTGTC
>NJDC01004739.1:285951-302796 GCA_002245475.1 Calephelis virginiensis
CCACGTGTCTACGCGAGCCTGTACAGGTCACATAGCGGCAATGCCGAAACAGACCGGCTTATCGTGCACATGCAAATAGCTTGCGATTCTGTGTCTTAGCAGATCCCATCCGCGGAGATCGTGATTATTGGCGATTTCAACGCCCACCATGCTGAATGGCTTGGTTTGCGTTGCACCGATCATTTGGGAGGATCTGTTCACGACTTTGGCTTATCCTATGATCTCACGCAACTGGTAACTTTGCCTACGCGAATTCCGGATGTGGGGGATCATACGCCTTCACTGTTAGACCTTTTGCTGACCTCCCATCCAGAGAACTATAAAGTCTCTGTTGATGCCCCTCTTGGATTTTCCAATCACTGCTTAATCTGGAATGCAGTGTCCATTACAGCTTGTGTACGGCTACAACCATCAGGCCGACAGGTCAGCAGATTGGGACGGGATGCGCTTTTTTTTTGCAACTTACCCATGGAGGCAGATTTGCTTCTTGCAGGTTCATCCAGATATCGTTGCTGATGCTGTCACTGGTGTGGTGCTGCAGGGTATGGAACTTTATATTCCGTTCTCTTCAGTGCCTATTGGTGGCAAATCCCAGCCTTGGTTCAGTCGTCCCTGTAAGATGGCACTAAGCCATACGCGGAAATATTACCAGGCCTGGGCTGCAGCGGCGAAGTCTTGTGTGAAAATACTAGCTCACTTAAAAAGAAGTATAACTCTGCCTCTAGGTCTTGCCAAGTCAAAGTCCGAGCACATTGGCATTGGCAGAATTGGCGAGAAATTACCCCGCTTACCTTAGGGAACAAGAACGTTCTGGTCTCTTGCCTAGGTTGTCCAGGGAAATTTCACGAAGTCATCTTTACCATATTTACACCGGAGTGATGCCTCGCTGGCCAATGATGCGAAAGAGTAAGCCGAACTTCTCGGCTCCCTTTTTGCTTTCAACTCGACTTTAGATGACCATGGAAACACGCCACCGACCATCCCGCGGTGTGAAGTGTCTATGCCTGAAATAAAGTTTCTGCAGAGTTCAGTGCGTAGAACACTTATTTCATTGGACTTCAACACGTCGAGTATCCCTTATCCCTCCAATTGTTCTCAAAGTGTGTGCTCCTGAGCTGGCACCGGTTTTAACGCGACTCTTCCGGCTCTCCTATTCATCAGGCATTGTACCGAATTCATGGAAGACCGCTTGTTGTACACCCGATCCGTAAAAAAGGTAACCACTCGGATCCGTCCAATTATCAGCCTATAGCTATAACTTCCTTGTTTTCCAAGTTGTGGAATCCTTAACAAATTGCCAGCTCTTAAGGTACCTAGAGGAGCACCAGCTGTTAAATGACCGTCAATACGGGTTTCGTCGTGGTCGTTTAGCTGGTGATCTTTTAGTTTACTTAACACACCGATGGGCGCAAGCAGTCGAAAGCAAGGGAGGAGCATTGGTTGTTAGTTTGGACATAGCGAAAGCCTTTGATCGGGTGTGCCACAGGCGCTTTCTATCAAAGCTCCCTTCTTACGGTCTTCCTGAGAAATTATGCAAATGGGTCACTAATTTTTTGACGGAGCGCAGCATTAAGGTCGTTGTTGACGGAATGTGCTCGGAGTCCAAGCTTATCAATGCTGGTATTCCCCAAGGCTGTGTGATTTCTCCTACTCTGTTCTTCTGCACATACATGACATGTTGCAAATTAATGACACGCATTGCTATGCAGACGACACTACTGGGGAAGCCTTATACTTTGGCTGTCATAAAATATCTCGGGAACATGTCATTAAGAGCCGGAATCAACTTGTGTCTAAAATTGACAATCTCCTGTCTGAAATTTCGTTTTGGGGTCAGCAAAATCTGGTGCAATTTAACCCTAGCAAGACACATGTTTGCGCGTTTTCCACTCAAAAGATTCCGTTACCACCACCTTTGTGGAATCAGTTACCGAGGGCGGTATTCCCAAACGATTATGACTTAGGAACCTTCAAGAAAAGGGCATACTCATTCCTAAAAGGTTGGCAACGCATTTGTGATAATCCTGGTGTTGCGGATGCCCGTGGGCGACGGTGATCACTTTACATCAGGTGACCCACTTTCTCGTTTGCCTCCTCTTGTTTAAAAAAAACACACACATTTGCGTTACGCAGTTTTGTTTTAAAAGAAATTGAGTCAACATATTTTTTTCATGCAATTGACATAGCTTTCGTAGAAATTAGAATGAGCTTTTTAAATTAAGTTTATCTTTTTACTTGCTAAAGGTCTCAACACACATATCATCTCGGAAAGGGATCGTCACCGTATCGCCTTTCGCCTCGCCGTCAACCAAGCCTCAACCTAACGTCTGCATACGTCTTGGTAACCAAACAGTATCAGCTGTACATCAACTCGGCTGCTCCCAAACGACACCGCGCTTACTGCTCTCCGACCGCGAGCCTGTTCCGAGGTGCGGCTATTACTTTACAATTTCGATCAGTGTGCGTTGCAGTATGGAGTTTCATACAAACAATAAAGAACGGCTCGAGGCCGGCATGGTTGGGGCGTATAGTTTATGACAAGTAGCAAGGTTTGTTACCACTGCCTTACCGGTTCCAGTCGATGTCTGTTGTTCCACATGTTATTGTCAATAAATTTCGTTGTGTTTTGAGGTTAAGAATTTCAGTAAACTTACTTTTAGAAAAGACATAACATTCTAAACTAAGGTTTGGCAACGCAACACTACCACCTTTGTACCTATGCTTTATGTCATAAGTACCACTTTTGGGATTTCCTATATGCGACATGTTTTTCTTACAATCAAGAAATTCTTCAGATTTTTTTGTTTTTCGAATTAAAAAAGGAAAAAAAAAATGTTAATGCTGCGTACTAGTTAAGTGAAAAAGGTATTTTTATGGACATTTCACTAACAAAAGGTTCTCATAACCTCGGGCAAGTTTAAAAACCTTTTGATATTAGGAACAAGAACCTAATTATTATAATTTATAAAGCAAAACATAACTTTTATAAAGTGTGTTTTTTGTAAACCCAATGCTTATTCAATTCTATTTTGCTTTTAAAAAAGGACGAATAAAGTTATTGCCTTTTCATAATTTTCATTTCTATATTTTACCTCTACATGTTTTATTATAATGTATAATCGCCACTGTGGTATAAGGGTTTCGGGTTCAATCTCCGGGTCGATAAAAAAATTTCAACCTTCTTATAAAAATAACGTTGCCCGGGATTAAATATGTGCCCGGTTGGCGATAGGCTTGCCGCCTATCACATTATGGGACTTAGCGTCTTCGGCTAGTCGCGGGTGCCCTGGTTTTGCCTCTGCCTATAATACATATAGAGGCGAAACTTTTTAACGTTTTACTATGGTCAAAAATGTCTCAATTTTATTTGCCATTTATAACATTTAAAGCTATACTGTATGTTTTTTATTTGTGGAGTACGTGAATTTTGTCAGTCGTCTTTAACAATGGTTGTGTTATGTAGTACTTTTGTTAAGAAAAAAAATTATTCAAATTAAACAAAATATCTACTTCAACAAATTAAACCAATTTAGAATGCATAATTTCGAAAATAAATATGACTGAAATCGAAAAAATATTTTCGAAATTTTCAAAATATTTTAATTTTTTCAGAATTTCGAAAAAACTATAGTATATTCGTCAAAATTGGTATGAAACAAAAAGTAAGATTTTTTTAATAAACATTAATTTGTTTTTTTTTTAATTTTTTTGGCTTGTAAAATAACTGAGATATGACCTTCCAAAGCTTGCCCTAACATATGACTGGCGTCTTTGTAGAAACCTTTAAACGTTGCCCTTTTAAAAATAAAAGGGCTTAAAAAATGTAATACGGGGTAAAAAAATGTCTTCGGAATCGCATAGTTGTAGACCGCCATGCATCGAGATGATGGGCATGATACCTTAAGCTCTGACGCGAGGTCCGAAGGTAGAAAGCGGCGGCTGGAATGAAACCAAACAACTTCTCAGAGCATTCCCCATGATAGATGCGGAACACTGAGTGACCCAACATCTCTACGCAACGCCAAGGAATCAAGCCGATTGGTAATTGCCTGGTCATTGACAATTCGAATTGCTCTTCGTTGAATGCGGTCAAACGGAAAGAGTGGTACTGTGGAGCCCCTGCCCAGAGTTGAGAACAGTACTCCATATGAGGCCGAATTTGCGCTTTATATAGTTGTAAGTGATGGGCCGGCTTGAAATACTGTTTCGTTTTACTGAGCACACCAAGTTTTTTAGAGGCTATTTTAGCCTTCTCCTCCAGATGACCACGAAATTGAACTGGGTTAGTGACACTTGCTAGCTAAGAGGGTGGGTGTAATAAAGTAGCCTACGTTTGATCTTGTACCACCTATAAGCCAAATTCATGAAAGTTGAAACGCTGTTATTTCTAAGCGACGAGACGTAAATATAACCTGTAAAATTTACCTGTGGTTTAGCGGTCTACCGTTAGACTTGACTTCATGAGGTTTATTCTCGAGGACCTTCTCCTGACAATACAATAGAGCACTGAAATAATTTAGTCATATAAAAGCAAAGGCAGCAACTTCCACTATGGGGTGGAACTGGATGTTGCTGACTTTGCTTTTACATGACTCAATTACTTAATATTGAATCGAAAGTTTTAAGTCTAGAGATGACGTTTTATTTTGTTGTTTACTGTGTTTATTTTGGTTAAGGAAATGACATGTAAAAGAAACTTTATGTATTACTAGCTGATCCAGCAAACTTCATATTGCTTTCTATTAACAGCCACTAACAGTGTGTATGAATCAAAACATTTTTCCCGTTTTCCCTGCAATTTTCCCTGTTTTTCTTTTCTTAAGAACCTTCTCTTGACAATAGCTGATACAACAAAAAAAGAATCAGCAAAGTTAAAGCGTGATGCGATAACCACGCGAAATGGGGGTTCTTTTTTATATGTATAACAAATATAGATGTATATCTAATAAAAAAAAATGTAAAGTAGAAGATCATTTTTATCAATCATTGTCGAGAAATATTTTTCAAATAGCCACAAATTGCTGCAATTGTCTTAATGGACATGCATGTAAACACATTTCTGGCATTATCAAATAGTTTAGTTGACGCCAAATGGTACGATAATTTTATAGGATATAACATTAGGTAATAGTAGTTTCTATTGGTTCACAATTTACAAATGGTGCAAACAAACATAAAAAGTATTATCAATATAATTAAATTTAATGTGATTTGATTTTATTTTGTGTTCTATCTATATCTTCGTAAATCTAAAATTAGGTGTTCAGTCTGTATGAAAACAATTGAAACGTTGTTTTCCTAGTTTCCTCCTAATCGAACCGGATAAAGTATAACGGAGTCGCATTCGCTCGTACTAGGTACGACATAGCGTAACAACAATTAAAGTATTTTTGCGGAATGTTTTCAACGAATGTTTGTAATAAATTGTAAATATTACACTTATATTACAATTTGTTTATAACATTTATATTTAAGCCCTTACCTCCTTATGTTAAAATATAGCCGGTCCTTTCCAAGTGACTGTATAATCCATCTCTGAATCATAAAATACCTTTCGAAAAACGGACTATCAAATTATATTGGCTATTGGCCTCGAAATCACATAAAAACATACTCCTCTTTGAAGTCGGTTAATAATCAATCGTACATCATCTCGTTGCAAATGTAATGTACCAGAAAGACATATTTGTTTAAATATTGCCATAGTAACGGTTATATTAATCATTACGTAACTCTCTGATGTTCAAAGGATGAGCTACATCGATTTGTTGCCACTTGAATTGTCTGCGAACTAATCTTCGGAGCACAAGCCTTGAAAACTATAGAATCTGTTGATTTACGACTTCCAACATTGTACACATGTGCACCATTTCAGAGATTGACTTTACATTTTTGTATTTCAACTAAAATACAATAAAATTAAATATGAGCAGTAGTGAAATTCAAGTATTTCTAGCAAAATATTTGTGCAATGATAGGACACCATCGTTGTCTATCGACATTAAAGACGGTACCGCCCCCCCTCCCTTAGGGTCCAAACTTTGTCGTTTGAGTAACCGGCGTCAGCAGAGCCTCGGCGAACCAGTTGGACCAATGAGGCTGCTCATCAGTACCCCTCTCCGACTAGAGGGAACACGAGGAGCAGACACAGGGTGGTAGGCCACTTGGCTAGCGTGATTTGGTGGCTTGTGGCCTGCGGAGGAGGGTGGATATTTCGCCTTGCCCGCCCTTCCATGATGGGGTTGCGGCAGGTACGTGGGTGCCTGCTACATAAAAATTGCTAAAGTGAGAAAATAAATATTATATTTGATTTTGCTTACTTAGTTTAAACTATTTGGTGATATGAGAGTGAATAAGAATGCTTTTTGATATTACGCTATGAGTATATACACCCTATGCTATCCGAAAGTGAACTAATGTAACCCGTGACTTAGTATGGAAAACGCAATGCTAGTAAAATACGACTCGAACAGATATCACTGATGTTACTGGTGAATCGCTAGTTATAACTGGGATCTTAGGCCATGTCTACCGAATGCCCATCTGTCACCAACTCTCCTTGACTCACTATGCCCATGTTATGTTGCTGTATGCTGTACATGTTAAATCGACGTCAATTGCTTCTGGATAGATCTGGCTTTACTGTAGTGAAAAATTTAATGGAGTTCAAAATATAAATCACATACTAACTACGTTGTGTCCTCAGTTTCCTGAATGATTACATGCTCAAGACTGGGAAAGTCCCCAGGAAAGAGGGCTATCTTTCCTTGTAGCTTTTCCTTGGATTAATGCCAGGTGATATTTGTAGTATGATCAAAATATATCATGTATGATGATGATGAGATATTAATATATTGATAGTATGATCACTCAAGGAAGATTTATGAAAGATTTTTTTAAATAGTAGGTATTACGTGTTCCTGAAAGTATCAATCAATCCATTGAGAATTTTCATGACGGACGATCAATCATATGATGGATATCCCTGTGAACTGCGGCCGTTTTAAATGTTTTTAATGTCAAAATAAGTAATATTTGGACGGAGTCTGGGGAACGGAATGATAAATCTTTCTTCCAGTGTTTATTCTAAAGATTTAGATCATATTTCCTAAGTTCATGTTTTTAACTATCGACTACAATTATAAATTTAACGTATCTCTGTGAGTGACCTTGTGCGTGTGCGTATGTGGAAGCATGGGCCCAATTCACGCGTGTGTGTGTGTGTTTGTGTGTGTGTGTGTGTGTGTGTGTGTGTGTGTGTGTGTGTGTGTGTGTGTGTGCTCGTGTGTGTATAGGTGTGTCTCACGCCTTACTATTTGAACATGATCGAGATTATTATATTATTTTCTTCTTTATTTGTTGGCATTAGCGTTAGAATTTGCCATTTGTCAAGTTGAAATTTACATTGCTACCTATTTAACAAAATCGGGTTTAACTTATTCAAAATTAGTCATAAGTTTTCAATACACAATACAGTACTTTCTAGCGGTTTACTTTTTACTAGCGGTTCAGTTGTTGGTCTTTGACTGCATGAGGTCCCGGGTTCGAACTGCGGGTCGGGCAACAAAAAGAAAACTGGGTTTTTACAATTTTCTAATTAAAAAAAAATGTTGCTCGGGATTGGATATGTGCCCGGTTGGCGATAGGCATGCCCACCTATCACATTGTGGGACTTAGTGTCTTCGGTTAGTCGTGGGTGCGCTGGTTGTGCCTCTGCCTACCTCTTCGGGGACATAGGCGTGAAGATACTTCTTCTTCTTCACTACTTTCCTTACGATTTTTTCATCTGCGCACTTTCACTGAACAAAATTGTACAAAGTGCCAACAAAATTGACTAATTTTACTCAAAATTCAATAATCACGGATAAACTAGTACCATCTCTGCTCTCGACGGCGCCAAAACTTGACATAGTTCTTAGCTATACCTATTAGGCTTATGGGGCTTTTTAAAAATTTTAATTTTAGTGCTATTACTTACATACATATATACATACAAACATACATACATATATACATAAATACACACATACATACACACATACATATCTTCACGCCAAGTCCCTTACAGGGTAGGCGGAGAGTATTGAGTGCCAGACCTCACGATCCTGACAAACCTGTCTGGCTTCTTACACGCCGGTTTCGGAAACTCTTGACACTACCCTCGGATATTATCCCAGTGATCTGATCGTGGAATGTCAACCTTGGTCTCCCCGGTACCTATATCCATCCACATTCGCTTTGTATATTATCTGCTTTGTCAATCTTTCCACATTACTGAACCAACGGAGCTTGCCCTTTCGCATTTTAACACAAACACTTTCTTTCAATCCCACTCTTTCCCGGATCTCATTGTTACAAATGCAGTCAGCGAGCGTTACATCGTAGATTTTCCGTAGCGCTCTTATTTCGACCACATTTATCCTACTTTCATATTTTTTCTGACATAACCAACTCTCGCTTCCATACAATAACGTTATGCGCTTATTATCCCAATAAGTATAGAATTATGCAAAGCGAGTCTAGCTTTATGACTCAAAACCTCGTTTTGAAATAGCTTACAAACGCTCTTTTCACACTATTCTCTACACACTCTCCTCTCTACATCCGCGGTGAACCTTCCATGAAAACATTTGTCCAACTACAAAATAAACAAGTATGCCGACAAAACACAGCTCTGCTTGAAGCCAGTGTTGACATCAAACCAAGGCGATATGTTGCCGTCCACCCGCACACATGCTTTACAATTTAAATACATAGACTGCACAGCACGCAGCAAGGACCCGTCTTTTCCATAATCTGGTAAAATATCCCACAGTTCCTTACGTTTGACCCTGTCAAACGCTTTTTCTAGACCCACAAAACCGCAGAAAACTTTCAGACCCACAGCCAGATGCTTCTCTACTGAGATTCTTCTCTTGATAATTACTAATATAAAAGGAAATAGTAAAATCGGTCCATTAGTTCGGACATGACGCGAGGAGCACGCGAATTCGTCTTTATATAAGTATATCAAAATATGAACATTACACAACATATAATATGTTTGTCGTTATAAGAGATTTATTGAAGCTACCTTAATACTTTAAATTTTTGAAAATAAAAGATAAAAAATATGAAATATAACTAAAAAAACTTTTCCTATTTCTATAGGTAAGAATGATAGACATCTTGATTTCCTGTAAGTGTTAATATTTGAACTAAATCTGTAAAATACTGAGAATGAGCTGGATCAGAGAGGAAACACTGCTTTTTAAAACCATTCGTTTTAAAATTCAAATATTCTTCAAAAATGTTCTAAATTCCGCAAAAAAAACTAAAAAAAATTGTAACTTTGTTACAGATCAGTAATTCAAGAGAAGCAAGTATTTTTTTTATTTTTTAATACCTAATTAGATCTTCGTGTTCCATATCCCGGTCAGGCAATAAAAAGAAAATATGTGCTTTCAATTTTTCTCTTTCTGGTTGGGCTTCTGTCTACAGTTTTGAGGATACGTGCGTAAAGTTTTTTTTTATATTATAGAAACTAGAGAACGCGGAGACGTCATACCACTTGGGAAATACCAACTTTTTAAACTATGAACTCTGTGAAAAAAATGGGATTAAAAACCTCAGTCTATTAATATCCCGAAAATCTTTAAGTTTCAGTTCAGAAGCGCCTGAAAAAATGGGTAATAATTTTGTATAACATCGTTATTCGATTTATATAATACATTAACCTCCTCCATCTTATTAATAAACATCGACTAACTTAGGAGTGAAATTAAGTTGATATTGTAATCTGTATCACATTGTAATGAATACAAGGTTGAATCTTGGCGTACTTTACACCGTATTTATTAATAAGACAAACCAAGTTTTAGTTGTACAGTATTAATCGTTTGGAAATATAGCAACTGAAACATATGGACCGACGCACATAAGAACATGTGTATACTTTAATGCTTCTATTTTACGCCATTCGGCTACGCATGCTTAAAAATTGACTCAAATTGGATTACTAGAAAAGATGAATGACAAGACTAAAAAACTGCTTTTAGCCAATACAACCACATAACACCAACTTCACACAAAACCATTTTAGCAGGACAAAGCTTTCAACCACGAAGATTAATTCTATCTGAGATAACATAATGAAGGGAGCCAATTGAGAAGCCGTCCTTTTTATCTGTTGTACAAAACGTAGGTAAATTTTCTTTCAAAGGGCAATTTATGGAACTTTTCATTACTTTGTAACTTTCCCCCTCTAGTTAATTTAGCCGGGTTTTCAGACAGACCGAACGAATTATTTTGTTTGAGTATGATTTATTTCAATTTCACTTCTATTTTTATAACTGCCCATTGCAAAAAGAATATTAAAAATATCAAGTTGCTACGTTACTCAGTATTTTTTTGTAACTCTAGAGTGCTTGTACATATTTGTCGACTTCATAAAATTAAAAAATCGTTTAATTGTAATTAGGTGGAAAAGTTTTATGCAAACAGCTCACCCGGATTGGTACCAGCGCCTTAAATATTCCTGATGTCATAGCATCAGTGCTTGCCATTGTGACATTCTGGTCCGGAGAGAAAGTACCCAAAACAGGCGGTTAACAGACTTGGCGCTTGGCTTATACTAGAGAAATATAAATGGTCATTTAGATATCTGCATTTCCATGTCTGGGTGATTTATGAAATTCATTAAAATATGTCTGGTACCTAAAGCATCTTCACGCCCGAATCCCCGAAGAGGTTGGCAGGGGCACAACCAGGGCACCTACGACTAGCCGAAGACATGAATCCTTACAATGTGATAGGTAGCAAGTTTATCGCCAACCGGGCACATATCCAATCCCGGACAACTTTTTTTTTATTAGAGAATTTAAAATAAAACACTTTACTATCGTTGCCCAACCCAGGAATTAAACCCGGGACCACATAAAGTCAGATCATACACCTGCACCGCTTGACCAAAGACGCGATCCTGGTATATATTCAAGTATTATCTATATATAAGTACCGTCGACTGACACCCATGACACAAGCATATAATTATTTGCTTACATTAGAGTGAGATTAAATTTGTGTAACTTGTCCATTGATAAAAAGATGTTTTCTTATTTATGTGCATGGTATCTAAATACTTTTTCAATAATAAACGAATCCTTTGTTATTTCTTAAACGAATAATAGATTTATCAGACGAAACTTAGATAACATATTGCGAATGTATCGGAAAGTCCTGCAGCTTATCGGGAAATCTCATTATTTGATCTGTAACCCTATTTGTGAGTGATACGACGACGCCATTTCGCCCGCCTTCAAGCACATTTACCCCGATATCGCGTACTCGAGCTGCCACCAATTTTAGGGTTTTATCGGTACAGATACAGTATCCGTAATGTATCCTGTCCCTTGATGAATATTTAAATACAAATTTCCCATTTCCACCTTCTCTTAAGTAAAGTACCTTCTCCCTAAGGGTGGAATTGTGGTTATAGGTTTTTGATAACCTTACCAGCACCAGCGGAAGAAGACAGAATTCAATTTCCTGTTTGCGTAGAATACAACTTTATCTCGTTGTAACGTTGATATAATCGTATATTTTAGATTATATTAACGTGTGTATGGGCGTTAAGGACTTAACTGTGAAACAGATTGAAAAGGAAATAATGTTGAATATTGTAAAGCATCTGGTTTTGAAAATGAAATGAAAATGAAAAAAATGTTCCGTAAACCTAATATTTATGAATATGTGTTAATAAATTTGGATCTGTTCTTAATAACATAATATATACATACATACATATATTTCTTCACGCCAAATCTCTTAATTGGTTCGTCTCTATCTCTATCTGCCTATCCCTTGAGGGATTTGTAGTTATGATATGGTTCTTAACATTATCGTTAATATATGTAATATCATAGTATCACCTAAATTACTATGTTGATTATGATAAATTATTTGTCATGTATTGTACACAAAACTGTTAACATAAATGATATTAATCTTATTAATATTATAAATACGAATGTTTGTATGTTACTTCTTCGCGCAAAAACTGCTGAACCGATATTCTTGAAATTTGGACACACATAGAAGGTAACTTGGATTAGCATAAAGGATAGTTTTTATCCCAAAAAATGTTCCTGTAGGACCATTAACCATGCGCGCAACGCCTCGGGCTACAGCTAGTAACATATAATTAAACACAATCTCCATCTTTCGTTGTTCAGAACACTATTTATATTTAGCAATTTATTTACAAATTGGCTATTTGTGCAACAAAAATTATATCATCAATGGAAATCTGTATACAACGATGCTCCAAGCGAAGTTTTCAATCTAAATATAGGTAACTGAAAGTGGATGGGCTATTCTGAATGAATTATAATGCACTTTGTATTGAACTTGTGAAGCTAGAGAGATTATGATATATGCAATTGCATAACCACAGATCTACAATTCTAGAGAATATCGGTTTTGCTTAAAGGTATTAATAATAATAGTTCCTTATTAATAGAAGAAGGCGTTACTTTGCGGAAATCCATACTTAAATCTAAATAAAATTATTTAATTTGCAATTTTCCGCCAAAAAATGTATACGTATTATTGCGTAACAAAACAGATAAAATAGTGCGCTAAGAATGAATTGGACTTACCGGAAGCTAAAACTCCCAAATACATCCAGCTCCACACAATACACACCACTAAACTGTTTTAGTAGCACCAACAATACACATACTACTAAAAACTCAACGTACGTTTCGTCGAGGTCGAGCAGATACTGGCGCGCGCGCTTGCGACTCGCTCTATTTATAAGGTTACGCGAGTTCGCGTGCGGGTGTGCTTTAGTGAGTACGCGTGGTGGGGGTAGCACAGTTGTTGTTAAACATGTGTAGCAGGGGTGAATTAGTCAAACTTGTTTGTTCGTTTAACGGTGTAATTGAGTCTTCGTTATTACATTTAATAATTTCTAGTTGTTCGACCTTTGTGGAGTGCAGTCGAATTCTCCTGATGATGCTTCGGTTACGAAGCGAAACGTACGTTGAGTTTTTAGTAGTATGTGTATTGTTGGTGCTACTAAAACAGTTTAGTGGTGTGTATTTTGTGGAGCTGGATGTATTTGGGAGTTTTAGCTTCCGGTAAGTCCAATTCATTCTTAGCGCACTATTTATCTGTTTTGTTACGCAATAATACGTATACATTTTTTGGCGGAAAATTGCAAATTAAATAATTTTATTTAGATTTAATAATAGTTCCAGTTGGTAGCATTAGGTTTGACGCTCGATTCAAGCTTTTTATTTGCTATTCGAATGAATTCTACCCAGATAGATTGTGCCTTACCAAAAGCTCAATATTTACAAAAATAACGTATATTATATGTCCCTTCGTATATACAACCAGATTCCTGATAATCTTAAATCACTGCCATTTAAAAGATTTCGTAATAAGGTATTTGACTTGCTGTTAGAGAAAACGTATTATAGTGTTAAAACTTTCCTTGCAGGCAAGCATAAATAATAAAACATTTGTAATAATATTATTTTTTATAATTTCAGACTTGCCGATAGTTTGTTTTGCCGTTTCTTCTTCTGCCTAGCTAGGTTTGAAAACGGTGCTAGTACAATGATGATAGGCTATAGTCCTGGCTGCCAGGGAGTTCGTTTCGCCGTTTCTTTTCCTGACTGGCTAGGTTTGGAAACGGTGGTAGTATACAGTAGAAAGGGTTAAAGGGGATTTAAACCTTTATGGCTTAGTCAACCGTAGCCATTTCGTGTTTTTTTCAAAATGGCGGCGCACGATAATTTCTACAAATATGAATAAGGTATACATGTACATACAAAAAAGTATCAGGGTCAACATATCCTAAAGCGTCTCATAGTGTGATAAGTGGCAAGCCTATCACCAATCGGGCGACTGCGCGACCTGGGAATTGAACATGGGACCTCATGAAGTCTAGTCCTACACCTAGACCGTAAAATCAAAGAGGCGGTGGTATACTTTTAAATGGATAAAAATCTTTTGTCACTATCCTCGAAAAGTGACTCCAACATAATTATATGTCAAAAGTAATTCATAATTTAATTTATAGAAAGATTACGTTTGGTTAACACATATAGGCCAAAATGATAAAGAGTTAATATAAACTGTATCTACGTCAATGTCAAGAAAGTAAATGAAAGGTTTTTAGAAAAACATTTTTAGACTTCTAATTTCAATAAAACTCTTTATTTCAACATGAATTAATTTGATCTGGTTTATTTTTTAAGAATAATCAAGCAAGCAGAAGAATTTTCTGGTACTAATTAAAACGCACCTGTAGACAACAAAGATGTTAACGGTGCATTGTCAATCATTTGTTGTGAAGCCTAGTGCAAAATGA
The DNA here is from genome assembly GCA_002245475.1 of Calephelis virginiensis. NCBI lineage: Eukaryota > Metazoa > Arthropoda > Insecta > Lepidoptera > Riodinidae > Calephelis > Calephelis virginiensis. Next base: position 300,314 of record NJDC01004739.1, read on the forward strand.
AGTTTACCTGCAACCCTAAACTCCAACTGGAATATCAACGACCACCAATAGCGGTATATAGGCAGGAATAGATAAGTAGGTATTACCAATAAGAACTACTTTTGAATATACTACCTAGTAAAGGTTACGTTGTTAATGACGGTAAACTTAAACATGGCACTTAAGAGGTGCTTGGCAGGTCAGCAGTTGTTATATTCTTTTTAGGACTCCGAAAATATTATAATTATTTTCTTAACATTAATTATGTCTTATTTGTCGTAGAAGATATATTTGGACATTCTCTTTACCTCTTATCTAAACCATTTGTCGCTATCTCGTTCCGGTATGAAGGGTAAGGAAGTTTCTGAAACTACTGACATCATCATCATTCTGCCTTAATTACCGGCGTGGAGAAGGGATTACGAAATCATCTCTTGTCATATAACGTATTTGGTATGCAATATTAACAATAACTCTATAATATATAGCAAAAACATTACGAAACTATCTACATCTATTTAAATAAAAATAAATCTCCGTTTCGCTTGGTTATCGCATCATGCCTGAACGGATGGACCAAATCTAAGAATCATCTCTTTTGTTGGTTGTATTCAGGAGAAGTTATTTATAAAGACAAAACTGAAAAAAATGCAGGGAGAATACGCAAAACATTTTCTTTATTTCCCCCATACGAGCTGTTTGTAGTTATTACGAGTATGAATGTAAAGTGGTACCAAGCTCGCCAGGTTGGCTAATAATATATAAAGTTTAATTCACATGTAATTTTCTTAACGATATTCAACATAGTCAACAACAATTGAACGTCATTTCTAAGCTAAAACCTTTGAACTAAATATTACGTAACTGCGTTACTGTGTTATTTATAGGGTTTAAGTTTAAAAAATGCCAGTGTAACGGCTTCTGGATTTTCCGGGCCAGTAAGCAGAATGGTGTCAAATACTGTCATTATGGAGGTAGGAATAGGTAAGGATGTGGATAGGTGTCTAGACAAGATGCATTATTGCTATAGTTTTATTAGTATTTTTTTATACTAACATCATCGCCTCTGTGATCTAGCGGTCCAGGTGCTGCACTTGACTTCATGTACAATTCCCGGTACAATATTCTAATAAAAAAATGTTGTTCAGGATTGGATGTGTGCCCTGTTGGCTATTGGCTTGCCATATTGTGGGTGTCCTGGTTGTGCCTCTGCCTACCTCTTCGGGAATATTTATACTACAGCTTATAGTTTTATGATTATTTCACTTAAAAGAAAGCTAAGAAGAGGTCGAAAGTAGAATTAGACTAAGCTTATCTGTGCCTTTTCACTATTTAAAGACTCTTAAGTTGTAATGCCCTGGACAAACAGTTTGAGGTATATATTGTAAACTGTAACTGTAAGTGTAACTGTAAGTAAATTGTAATATTGTAACTAATATACACATACATATTAGTTACAATATTTGTTACACAAGAATGGCTAAATTAATTTGACTGAAACTTGATGGACAGGTAGTTTCAACCCAGGAGAAGGACATTAGATACTTTCTATTCTGTTCGAGGGCGAGAACACTAGGAAAAACAAAAATTTTATTTTTCCCATGCAAACTGAACGGGTGCAATAAATTCGCGGGAACAGCTAGTCTATAATATATTTAAAGAAGTCTTTCTACTTATAACTCAAGATCAGCTAACATAATTTGGCTGAAAATTGATGGGAAGATAGCTTTGAACCAGGAGAACTAGGGTATATATAGGCTAGTATTTTTTCTTTCACAAAACTGATCAGGTGGAACGAGATTAGCTGGAACAGCTAGTTGGTCATAAAACTATATTGTAAAGTTCATAATAGTTTTGGCAACCATTTACCCTTGACCGTTAATAACTTTAAGTTAAAGTAAGTACGAATTACGTCACTGAAGTGACGTTAACTTACTCTCACACTTTAACTCACACACGTGCAGATCCTAAAACAACAAATTATTTGAAGAATATTCCGTTAAATTTGTTTACTATTTAGAGAGGATCTTACGAAAATGTGTTTATTCCATCAAATTTAGACCGATTTTTGCGTATAGCTTTTATTTATATTCAGCTTCATTATATTTCAAATCTCAATGGACACTTATACTTTTTAATAATATGCTTTTTGTTAAATTTAATCCTATATTATGTTGCGCTTACACTGTTTATTGTTTATTATATACAGTTTATTTATTAACTTATTAATTCATTCATTTAACATTAATTTTTTTTTTGTTATAAATAAACACGGTGCTGTTTAAAAGCTGACGTGATAGAAATGATTGGATGGACGCATCGAAGTCGGTGTAATCTTTCAGAAGTTCCTACAGACACAGGCACATATACAGATACACACACATTCACACAAATCACACAAATACAAACGCACGCACGCACGCGCGCACACACACACACACACAAACAGAGAGAGAGAGAGAGAGAGAGAGAGGGAGGGGGAGAGAGGGAGAGAGGGAGAGAGA
>NJDC01004745.1:30995-46453 GCA_002245475.1 Calephelis virginiensis
CGCAACTAAAATCGTTAGGCTTTTATCGAGAGTGATATAGTCTTCGAAACCGGCGTGTTTGTATGAATGTGGAGGAAGCTAGCAGTATGCAAGGATCGTCACTTTTGGCACTCGATACTCTCTGCATATCCAGTAAGTCAGTGAACTAATGTAGAATAAAAAAAAAGTAAGTATCTTCACGCCCATATGCCCGAAGAGGTAGGCAGCGGTACAACCAAGGCACCCACGACTAGCCAAAGACACTAAGTCCCACAATGTGATAGGTGGCAAGCCTATCGCCAACCGGGCACATTTCTTTTTAATTAGAACATTTTTTTTAATTAGAAAATTGGAAAAATCCAATTTTCTTTATGTTAGCCGACCCGGGATTCGAACCCAGGACCTCATACAGTCAAGTCCAACACCCGGACCGCTAGACCACAGAGACGACTAGAACTAGACTAGACTAGACTAGACTAGATGTAGAATAAAGCCCTAATTTTACTAATTCCGCGGAACCCGTGTAACTGTTAGGCGAGAAGTGTTCCAAATGATACAGAATGTGTCAGGCCTAACGAAAGTGAAGATATGTACACAAAAGAACAAAGGGCTGGGCTAGTTCTAACTTAAGTATTTAAGAACGTTTTGTTAAGAACAATATCTCTACTTCCCGCGCGATAAAATATGCGCTTTACCGTCCGCTACAGTTGAACCTCGTCGGAATTGGGAGAATGGTGTCAATGACCCCAACCCAAGTGCCTTATCATTTATCAGTAAGATAAATCTGTCAAGAAGATTTTCATCTATACTGATAAATAAGTACAATATTTTATTAGATTATTTGCGGTGTTTCCAAAACTACTACCTGGGAATTCAAGAAAAAGATTGCCATTAATCTGGGGTGATAGTGCACTTGTTCGTGGCAGACAGTGATCGTTTACCATCAGGTGAATAGAATTATTTCTCATGCATCACTAATGACTATTTTAAAAGAAATTTAATATCAAAAAATTAAATGTCAAATGAACATTAAAAAAATAATAACACAAAAAAAATACAGTCCAGTCAATTTTCTCACTATCATTACAAAATATCCGTAGAATTAAATATGATTACTTGCACAAATTGAATTTCACGTTTTACAAACAACAAAAAAAATATTTATAATGAAAAAAAAATGCAGCATGATCAAAGTCCTGTCCCAAACAAACAAATTAATTAATCAAAAAATAAAAAAACATTGAGTAAGTAAAGTAAAAAAATAGCAGCAGCATTAAAAAAATAATAAGAAATGTAGTAGTCCAAATACCTATTTAATTTTTCGTGCTCACTTCTGATTTTGACCAACGTATTAAAAGAAACGATTTACGCGCCAAACTAGAATGACGTTTCGACACATACCTACCTACCTACTATTGTGGGATACGATTTAAATAATAACTGTCTTAAGACATTTCAAATTTAGCATTCCTCGGAGCATTTCTAAGTAATAAAAAATGTAGAAGATTAATACATCATTTTTGAAGTTATACTTCTTTTGGCGCGTTAGGAAAAAATTATGAGGGTAAATTTTTACGATGCGCGCGCATACCGTCACGAAAAACCGACATGATGAAGTTAGCTATGAAGTTAGCTATAGATAACATTTTAGTTTTTAAAAAGATTTTTATCTTATTACGCTGAAGATGTATAACTTCTAACGCGTGTACATAAGTACACACACACTTTTTTTAATTTTCGAATTCCACGCATAGCAATGTCAAAATAATCATTTAAAAAGTTGTTTGCCATTCAGATATTGAGAAGAAATAACTATGTTGTTATTAATTAGGACCTTAGCTTATCATAATGTTTAATTTTAAATCCTTTTATTTACTGATAATGTCATATGTAGTTCACATTAATAGATAGGTATTTGAATTACAGAGCTATTAGAAGAAACATATTACCATTTGCTGCCGGTATTCCCATCAAAGGCCTCAGTCAACGTGCGCGTAACAAAAACTTATGATTTATGAATGGCGTGGTAGCAGGAACGAGTTTGGTCTCGGTATTACTTTTTTATGTAGTTGTTAGTGTATACGCGCCTTTGTTACGACAGTGTTTCATTGTTTTTATGAAATAAAATATAAAAACTCAAGTTTCATAATATTTATACTTATGAGAGGTGACAAGTAAACCCACAAGTTAATTAAAACTTCATAGCACAGGCAGCAGGTTCATTTCGCTCACGTCTATCGTTAATAGTATAATTACGTGCTAGGGCTCGACTTTGCTATAAAAAAATATATTAAATAGCCTTCATTCACATCACTATTTACATTTACAGTAAATATATACATATACAAACTGATGGACAAAACATACACGCGCAAAAATCTGTGGAATTTTACAAGGATAACAGTTATGACGACTTTAAATCATCAAATGTAGAAGATTCATAGCATGTCGAATTTAATGATGCTGCATCAGGCGTGTACGGCACGTTAAAGAAATATGACCGCCATAAATGTGTCATATTTTATATAGATATCGATAAATTCTAATCAACAACACTATCGATACATTCAAATCATGGTTCTGGCACATCATATTATGATTGAAATGTCTACTAATTTATTAATAATTTAAAACAATTTATTTATTTCAATATCATTCTCAAAATTGGCGCATTTTGTCAACTTACTGTCAGTGGTTGTATTTATGGCATTTACATCTTACAAATTTAGGATAAGATCTTCAGTTGTTAAACGGATAATAGACGATGGGATTTCCAATTCAAGCTAAAAAAGGGTTATTCAATGCGACCAACTGTTCAGTTAACAGCGTTGTTAGTGTTTAGATTTTCTGATTGAGAATTATTCCGAGAAAAAAAGAAAAATAGCAATAACGATAAACTGTGTTCATAAGGATTTCATTTTCGGCGCTCAAACTTTATTACACTAACACTGAAACAAACTAGTTAGAGATAGATTGGAACGATATTGCAATAAAAATCTAGTTTTTTTTTATTTTAGTACCGATTTTGGCTACCGATTAGGGTTACTCTTGAATCTCGATATCACGCAAATTGAAATCGAATTTTTGTCACTTTGTTCTCTCTAACACAACACTAGCGAATTATTAGCATTCAGTAAATAATAAATAAATATTAAATAAATAAATATCCCTGGACAAGTTACACAAATTGAATCTAACCCCAAAGTAAGCAAATTATATGCTTGTGTTATGGGTGTTAGTCAACGATTCTAATACATAGAAATACTTAAATAGATACCAGAATAAATTTAATAAACACCCAGACCCGGAAATGCAGACATATAAATGTTCATCACACAAATGCCTGCCCCCGTCGGGATTCGAACCCGGGACCTCATGCAGTCAAGTCCAACAACTGAACTGCTAGACCACAGAGGCGATAATCTATACAGAATCCATACTTGCTATCGTCGGCACTTGATGGAATTCCATTGTATATACACCTTTTTTGGAGATAACACTTGTACTTATACAGCATCATCAGGGCTTTGAAACTAAAGATAAAAAGGACTTCTTTGATTTAACGTAAAATTGAACGTTTAAGTACAAGTGTTATCTCCAAAAAACGTGTGGATTATATATATATATATATATATATATATATAGACTAACACCCATAACCCACGATTATTTGCTTAATTTTAAATAAGATCAACTTGCGTAATTTATCAGATATGAACAAAGCCACGTTTGATCTCTGGATGAACTCTAGCCATTTACTAATAATCATGGAGTAAATTACTCCAAGACTCAACCTGGTATCATAATCTTCAACGTGATAAAGACTATATAACAGCAACTTAATTTTATTCCTACGTTTATTAATGATTAGTTGGAATAGGTGAGAATTTCTGGCTGGAAAATGTCAGAGGTACTTTCGTACTGAGGCACGCTATAGAAACCCATTACTGGAGGACTGCAATTTGCATTCAGATTTCGGAACTCGTACGCCAATACGTCCTAAACTGGCTATTGGAACTATTTGAACATGTCTAGACGATTTAAAATGGCGCCGCATGTGCTTGTCTCGTATGATGTTGACAGATAAATATTGTCGGTAGCTGTTTACTTGAAACGTTAAAAGTTTATTGCTTTATTTTAATACAGTATATCGCTCTTATTGATAAAAATATCACACATTTAAAGTTTGTCTGTAATATTAAAGTGTAGCATTGATTAAGTACCTACATAAGATAAGTCATCTTTAAAGTATAGGACCACATATTATCCAGATAAAACATGGCCGACTCTCGTCAGCTGATTAGTAAGAAATTATATCGATTTATTATTTTATTACTTCAGTATTTTCATAATAATGCATAATGGAGTAGACGATTTTTAATGATTATTACACGTCACCTATGAATAAATAAAAAACGTTAGCAGTACGTTGCAAACTGAAGAAAAAAATTAGGTCCCAAAGTATCTTCACGCCCATATCCCCGAAGAGGTAGGCAGAGGTACAACCAAGGCACCCACGACTAGCCGAAGACACTAAGTCCCACAATGTGATAGGTGGCAAGCCTATCGCCAACCGGGCACATTTCCAATCCCGACCAACATTTTTTATTAGATTAATTAGAAAATTGGAAAAATCCAATTCACTTTTTGTTGGCCGACCCGGGATTCGAACCCGGGACCTCATGCAGTCAAGTCCAACACCCGGACCGCTAGACCACAGAGGCGATAAAAAAAGGCGAAAAATTAGGTCCTCCTGCGTAAATAAGTCTAGTCGCTACCACGGCCGCCCATCATTCAATTTGGATAACTGATAAGTGATGACCAGGACAAGCCTTTGCACAACTAACTAATCTGGCTGACTATTTTAGTAATATTGTTCAATAATCTTAACTAATCTAGTGGTATAGGGTTGCCAATCTCGAATTCTTAAATAGTTCTCGTGAGATTTGCAAATAAATTTAAAACTCGAGTGAATCTGATGGCAACAGCTGGAGACCTACCTTGAGCAGTATTGTTTCTATAAACATATAATTTGTAATGCAAAAGACGACCTTATTAAAGTCACGATAAAGACACGGTTGAACTTAGAAAAATCTTTAAGATTTTAAAGTAGTTAATGCAGGTACGTCTCTTTGCAAATATAAATAATTAGATAGAAACCAACGATAATTGAAAATAATACCAGTTTTGTGTAAATATTATAACTTACATTTAGATATCCACAAGGTTACCTTAATATTCGCTTATAAGCGCTGACTAACGACCTTGATGTAATATAATATGGCCAACGTAACCACACAACAAGAGCTCTCCATGTTGTTTGGTTGCTTCAAACTTCATTTTGATTAATGTGAAGTCAAGGAGGCGGGGTAGATCATGCATAATTGGTAACAGATGATATGACGTCACGGGGCAGGTCAGCAATGTCCGTACAATCTACTGCAATTAGATATGACGTCAGCGTTTACATATACATTACATTCTAAGCGTTTTTTATAGAGGTACTTGATAAAAAAATTGTCGAAAGATGACAAACTGGTTTCGTCAATTATTATTGGTTATGTAATGCGTTATATTCTATGATCGTAATTGATTAAAATTGTTCAGCAAAGTGCAATATGATAATTCTTGGAACTGTTATTTAATCCGTTCAAAAAGAAATATTTCATCGTTTTTACATAAGTAAATAAATAGTCTGTAATCTATGAAGCTATAGGTATATAGTACTACTGAAGGTTGCTCTCCTAACAAAGAGCTGTAGGGTTATTCTTGAATTTCAGTTCATGCAATAATGGCAATTGAAATCGGATATTATATCATTTTAGGTACTCTTGAACACAATACAAGTGAATTATTAGCATTTAGTTAATAATAAAATAAATTATTTCATCATATTCGTTAATTTTTTTAATGAAATTTTAATAATCCTCTATTATTATGTTCAAGAGTACTTAAAATGAAATGTCCGAATCCAATTTACAATTTGTATACATTCGAAATTCAAGAGTAACCTTACAGATGTCATTTCCAAACATCAAAAGACACTTTAAAAGAGAGGCTGGTAAATTAGAAAGAGTCATTGCTGAAATGACAGGCCTTTGTTAGGAGTGTACTATATCACCTTCAGTAGTAATAGAGCTTCAGCTTTAATCCATCTATCTTCCATTTCTCTATTCATACGCTATACTTACTGTACTGCGAATATTTGATGTTTACCTGCTCGCGAGTAAACATAATCACGACGAACAAAATATTGATGAAACTTACCTGCAAAAAAAAGAAAAAAGTATTAGACAAAATTTGACACGAAGAGACTAATTTTGACAGATAATATAACAAGAAGTAACATAGGTGACCTTTTTGCTCAGATTGCTTTACTAGCGTATATGGTACAGTAGGATTACGCTTGAATCGGGAATTTATACTAATTGGAAATTGATATCGGATTTTTGTCGCTTTGTGCTATTGAACACAATATAAATTATAAGCATTTAGTTCCAAAAAAAAAATCCAACGAATCCGATTTGATAACTTCAAAAAATAACTTCTTGCCCGTTCGTCGGATTTTCAAAATTTTTATATCTTCGTGTTCGTCTCGTCGAGCCGGATCCGTTGACACCACCGCCGCTGTTTTTTGGAAATAACTTCTTGCCCGTTCGTCGGATTTTCAAAATTTTTATATCTTCGTGTTCGTCTCGTCGAACCGGATCCGTTGACACCACCGCCGCTGTTTTTTGGAAATAACTTCTTGCCCGTTCGTCGGATTTTCAAAATTTTTATATCTTCGTGTTCGTCGAGCCGGATCCGTTAACATCCAACTTTTTTGTTGTTCGTCATATTAAATAAATTAGTGTGTCATATATTTCCTCGTTTTTGTCAAGTCTCACTATGATATACGATCTGGACTTGACTTTCTACAAGACATAATTTAAAAATGAACAAGAGATAGATATATAAGAATCGTTGACTAACAATATAACATAACACAAGCATATAATTTGCTTACTTTGGGGTTAGATTCAATTTAGTTCTAATACACAAGAAGTGGCAGTATGGCCCAAATGTTTTAGAATGTCCCAAGAAAGGGACAAAATAATTTAACAAATCATACGAGTCGGAGCACGGGTTATGAACACTAAATGTTAGCAAATCGCTTTTTCTTTTTTTATGATATTGGAAGGCAAACAAGCAGACGGATTTCCTGATGTTAAGAAATTCACGCCGCCTAGAGACACCAAAGGTGGTAATGGTGCGTTGCCAACCTGAGGCCGGGATGTTAGGCCTCGAGCAAAAGTAAGTTTACCGGCTACCTTACCCTCCAAACCGGAACACGTCATGACGTTATGGCGGCAGGAATAGGTAAGGCGATGGTACCAATCCGGACGAGTCGCTGGTAAACTCTACCACCTAGTCAGTTGTCACGGTGTTAGTGGCGGTGAGCCTATGCTCACCTTTTACGAGCTGCCTGGCAAGGAAGGCAGATGGTCTATTTTACAAAGGAGCCCGGATCAACACGGGCAAAACACGCTTGTTTTGTGTCCAAGAGTACAAAATGACACAAACCCGATACCAAATTACAATTTGCATGAAATGGAGATTGAAGAGTAGCCCTACCGCTTTTTATTATAACAAACTTTCAAGATAACTTCTATTTCTAATCGCCTCTGTGGTCTAGCGGTCCGGGTGTTGGACTTGACTGCAAGAGGTCCTGGGTTCGAATCCCGGGTCGGCCAACATACAGAAAATTGGATTTTTCCAATTTTCTAATTTAAAAAAAAATTTTGGTCGGGATTGGAAATGTGCCCGGATGGCGATAGGCTTGCCACCTATCACATTGTGGGACTTAGTGTCTTCGGCTAGTCGTGGGTGCCTTGGTTGTACCTCTGCCTACCTCTTCGGGGATATGGGCGTGAAGACACTTTTTAATACGAGGGGAAGGTTCTCAATTCGACTGTATGTTTTTTGTACGTTTGTTACGCGGTTGTATGGCCAAAAGCCAACCAATTTTGTAGGTTCTTTTCTAAAAATCCTAATCTAAAAAATTAGGACTTACCTAAGTAACAAAAAAAGGATTAGATAATATGTATTTTCAATTTACAAATAAAAATGTCGGTTAACGATAGGCTTGCCACCTATCACATTGTGGGACTTAGTGCCTTCGGCTAGTCGTAGGTGCCTTGGTTGTACCTCTGCCTACCTCTTCGGGGATATGGGCGTGAAGATACTTAACTTCTATTTGTTTATGAACTTAGTAACAGAACCAATTACGTGCTTATTACTTACTTAATAAATGTTTGCTCTAGTTTTATTCTCGGAATCTCTCTTCACAAAGTTAATGCGATAAAAACGAAATTGAGTTGTAACTTTGTAGGTAATCTTTAGTATAATACAATTGCCATAAGTCGAGATAAATGTTGCTTATTTATTTTAATTTAGAGATCAGCAAACAAGTGCTCTCGTGTCTCTTGATGGTAAGCCTAAAAAAATGGTATTTTTGGTAGTGGTGGTATATAATCATAGTGGTATTATGACGACAGGAATAGGTAAGGCTGTGGTTCCCTACTCGGACAAGTTGCTGCGCAGCACTGTTTTACCAGTACTATTATTGGTAATGAGTAATGACCTTTTGATCTGTGCTCGCCTCTTACGAGGTGACTGGCAGAGAAGCAGATGGATTCTATTTAGCCCACATGGGCCAACAAGGGCAACATTACTTTGACGTTAACGTCGTTTGTCAACTAACTCAGAGGTAAAGGTGGAGTTCCTTAACTCTTTAGAATGTCTCTTTTATGTGTACCTCACAACTTTATTATAGCGTCATTATGGGAACAGGCATAAGTTCGGCGGTGGCTACGCGGTCATCCACCAGTGGTCTTGTTGGTATATATTTTAACCTGTGCTCGCTTTCTACCAGCTCCCTGGAAGAAAAGGAGATGGTCTATTCTACTCAAATTACCCGGACCAAGAAGGGGAGAATTTTACACCATTTTTTTTGTTTGAATGCAGATGCTTGACGGTTAGCTACATTTGAATTTGAACAAGATCCGAAAATCAGATTTCAGGTTAAACTTAATAGGCAACTTGGTAGCTATATTTATTTACCTAGTCTATTTTTCTAGTCTAGTCTGTTTTCTAGTTTTACGGGTTTTAGTCAAACATAACATTTGTTTTTAAAAGATCTTGGGACAAATGGTACGAGAATGCATTTACAAAGGCATTTACACTTAATAGCTTAAGGAAAGCATCCTTATCTCCCATAAGTAAATCCTTGAAACTGCGCTGCTTAGTTGTAGTAATTAGCCGGAAATATTTGCGTGGCGGGACTCGAACCCCCTATCTGCCGACATCTCGGCGTCTGCGGCCCCTACCTTGATCATTGTGTTGTAAACAAAGCGAATGTAGCGTTTTTTTTGGCTTTGAAACTGAAACGTATTTGCATACATTAAAAAAATAAAAACCTGTGTCGCTACTTTTTTATACCTAAATTAAAACAAATACAAAGTCATATTACCTGCCAGTAAAAGTACAAGTAGTGTATAGACAACCGGGTATGATAAATCCTTGATCCTATCCTATCATACAAAGTAGAACACAACAATAACGAAGACAGACGTTTCGGTGGCAGAAAAAGTAATACAGTACCACTTAGTCTGACTAATTGCACGAGTTTTAAAATTTAGCAAACTAAATTATAAGATTTTTCTACTGGCCGGGAATGGGATTATAGAAAAAGCCCCAAGTATTAAGTAAGTAAATTATTTACACGCTTTAGTGACTTTGAGTTAAAACTAACTAATTTTAGTTATGGGTGTTACTTTTAATTAGTCCCTGTCAGGGATTTAACCCGAGTCTCGTATATGGCAGTTTTTATACATGCTTCAAATTAAATGCATTAAAACTACAAAAAACCGACTTTGATTTCAATAAGAAAATTATCTACATACACATAAATGAAGTATTTTTTCTCGGTACTCTCGGATTCCATCATCGGATTGAGAAATGGCGGCAATTCGACCCCGGAACTACGCTCTTTCAAATAAAAAAATTAAGTTTTTGGAATCAGTTTAGAAAATAACGAAGAAATCGATTAACATACGTAAACAAACATAGGAGTCGAACGCATAACTTCCTTTTTCGCAAGTCGGTTAATTATTAAGAAAAGAAATAACAAATACAAATGAAACAAGGCCATCAAACACAAACAATTTATCTGACCCATAACAATAAAATATCTGACACCGTTTCAAGGAAGTATCGATAAATATGTTTCGACACCAGAGGAATTTACACAGATGTTGGTAGCCCACACAGTGTGGCATGCACTGCCTACGTTTGACACTGATATTGTGGACATATGGAACACTGAACTTAATTCTTATGTCGATAATATTTTCATTTTTTTCTTTACTTTTTAGCACTAGCGTTAGCATTTGCCATTATTCAAGTTGAAATTTGCATCAAGTTACCCTATTAAACAAATATTAAAAATGATTAAAAATCTAGCATAAGGCGTTAAAATAAGTCATGTCAGATTCTTAAGTAAAGCTGTGGCCTCATTACTTAAGCTCATTTAATGAGATTTGGCGGCATGGAGGAAATACACAATTCTTCATGATTATTTCATTCGTGTACTTTCACTAAACAAAACTGTACAAAATGCTACTGAATCGAATAATTTCACTTAATGTAAACATGAAATTCAATAAATATGAAAAAAATTGCTACCACACCATTTGGCGCAAAAACCTATTATTTTCATTGTAAACTACAGAAACGTAAAACGTACAGTAGGGTTACTTATGAATCTCTATTTCATGCAAGATTGGAAATTCTAATCAGATTTAAGTCTGTACTCTTGAACACAATACTGTTGTAGACCTATTCCAATTCTGATTTCTTTGTTTGAAAGCTGATGTGATAGAGAGAGTATTTAGCTATGTACAGATATTACATGTAGGCATGTTTTATCAATATGATTTTTTTATTTTAGGATATATTAAAGGATAATTAAGTTCATTTCTGACTCCGGTTAAGTCTGTGAGTCCAGATTTGTTTGAAAAGGTCTAATCTATGGTCCCGTGTATTTTTATTACATTTATAACCATTGACCGTCCTTAATTATTGATTAATAAAATAAGGTTAATTAATTAAATTCCAATAACGCTAGTAAGTATATAATTTTCATAATGCCGACAAATAATTATGCACGTTTATGTATTTCTAACAAAATGCTAAAATCGGTACAGTGAAGTCATTTTTTACCGGATAGAACAAATCTTTTTTTCTACATAATATAACATTAATACTTTGTATGTAATAAATTACATTTTGACCACCCATATTGTGTCGTTCCATTTGACCATTAAATACAACTTTTTTTAACACGATAATTTATAACGGTACATAAAGATCAGTGTTTTTATTGTATCAATCTCTAACTATTGTTATGGTTTGACAAGGACAGTTTTAGTGGGTCATTTGAATTTATTATCGATAGTGTTATGCTAGGTACAGATCAACCACACGAACGCATTCAAACGAGTACGTTCGTTCGCTTGTGCTATTGTGTTTATATGTGTGAGACATAAGGAGAGATGAGAACTTAAAATTAGTCATTAAATAAATAAATATTCCTGGACAAGTTAAACAAATTCAATCTAACTCCAAAGTAAGCAATTTATATGCTTGGGTTATGGGTGTTAGTCCATGATAATAATTCATAGATAAATACATGAATAAAATTAATAAGCCTCAGACCCGGACACGCAGACATCTTAATGTTCATCACACAAACGCCTGCCCCCGTCAGGAATCGAATCCGAGCCTCGCGGTCGTTCGGTGTAGTTAGGCGTGTACGCTAGCCACTCGACCAACGAGGCGGTCAATTTTCATTTAGCACTAACTTTTATACTGTTTTATAGACCGTAATGAGTCATCAATGTAATATATACTACGACAAATGTTTACTTGTTTTTAACTCCTACACTGCCAACTCCTACAAAATGATGGCCAAGTCCCTGAATAGAAATCTTGGGAGAATTGCAACCGCACCCTTGCTTTCAGAACCCAAACAAAAGAAAACGAAGTACCTACTTCATTAGCTTCTCCTTTACTTGGTCTATAGACTATACAAACATTCATAAATCATCTAATTAAGTAAGAGAACAAATTTGAACTAAGATTGAGAACCACTGGAATACAGATTAAACATAGTTCAATAAGCACCATTTCCCCCAATAATAATCTAATGCACAGAACTACTATTTAAATTATGCGCTTCGGCTTACATGTACTACTGTACATAAGATGGCGACTCGAATAGCTCGAAAAGGATTTGTTTGGCATCTCTGTAATAAGATTTAATGTATTTCACGAGTTGATTCAACTTTTCGTTACGCAGGAGATATCACAAGAAACCACCAGTATGTTCAGACACGGGATTCTTTGACATTCTAAATAGATTATAATGCTCAAACACCTAAAGGGCATACATAAAATATGGACAGAAACACAAGGCGGGAATTTTACAGTGTTTTTATTTTACGAGTGCCACTAAAACATTTCGTCCCGACAATAAAATAGGCTGGCATTTTTTACGGCACCTGGATGTAAACGTTCAGATCCTGCTTCTCCCTAGTGGCACTTCAACCCTGAACAGAGTTCCAATTGCTTTAAAAATGTGTCAACGCTATTTGATTTTTTGTAACGTCAATCTTTACCAAACACGTACACATTGGTGAAACCAAATAGAGCTTAGCAATTAAAAAAAAAAACAAAAAGACGAAGAAGCACTTTAGGTGATTTGGGTTTAGAAAAGGGCTAAATTTTTATAATTTTAAGTACAAGTAAGCTAAATAGTATACTGTGCTGTCTGTGCCAAACTACAGTTGGGTTGCTGAGTTTCTTGAGTAATGACGACGGCATAAATAAAAGGGTTTTAGATCCAAACCAGAGCAACCAGTGCAAGGTTTATTCTACCAAATCTGACTGATTGCATTTTGGAATTATAAGCATAAATTTACTATACCTACTTAGAATAGCGGTAAAATTTTCAAACTATTACAATAAAGATCGAAATATTAACAGGGCGAACACAAAATTACCTATTACCTAACAAAAAAAAATTAAATCGTACTAAATGTACTAATGAGTATACAGCAATTTTTTTATCATGACTTGCCGCGATACATAAGTAGCTAGTAGTAATAAAGCTTTGTAGAGACAAAAATGGGTTCTCGTTTTGTATTGCCTAAAATATATTTTTCGATTTTTAATGTTAAGAATTTACTTTTCTACTAACTATACGTATATATTAAAGATAATGCAAAGTAATATCCGTTTACTGTTTTCTATATTTCAATTAGTATCAACGTTTTAAAATGGTGAATATAAATGACAGCAATTGGACTAAAGCCACCATATTTCCATATAATTTGTATCACTTGTGAGCTAATGACATGCGATAAGCACATAGCCTGGTATTATATGAAATAGACATAATTAGTAACAGAAGCAGGTAAATAATGGAGCAAGCGAGATGTAATATATTTTCAATAAGCAAGGATTATGCTTTTACTGTCTTATTATTAAACCAGGAATAACGTGTGAGTAAAATACGTTGATATTATAGTCTGTATCTCATAATAATAGAGACTAAAATACCAGGTTGAGCCTTGGAAAACTTTAGTCCGTGTTTATTAATAAATTAAGGCAATTAGAGTATCACTACATAGAATTAGAGTATAAAATAAAGTCACTTCCTCTGTTCCCATGTCCCTTTGTATGTCTAAATCTTTAAAACTACGCAACGGATTTTGATGCGGTTTTTTTTAATAGATAAAGTGATTGAAGAGGAAGGATTATATACATATTTTATACCTATACGAAGCCTGGGCAAGCCGCTAGTGTCTGATAAATGTGGATGTAACTATGGAACAAGTTAAAGGAATTTGGCATTCTTCGACGTTATTCACAAATCTGTTTACAGGACAACACTATTATTAAAAGATCTTCAATGGGACATTCTCTCTATCTTTGTCGCTCCCAACAAGCTGTATTGTGACTATTATTTCTAATGGATATCGTTCAAGCTGCACAAACATTCGAAAGTCTTTGTTCACTCGTTAAATAAAATAAGTTTGAATGTTGGTGTAACGTCAATTTACGATGTCATTTATTTTTTGAACGGTCTTGGGGATAGTTTTATTTTTGAGATATAACAGAAAACTAGGAAAGACAAAATTTGACATTTTATAAAATGTAAATATTTGCTTTCTAAGAAGAAATTCGGTGTTTGGAAAAAACAACCTAATCTATAACTGGCTTACCAATACATTATACATTAAAAAATAACTAAAAGTTTGATAATTTATTGCTGTAAATGGATTACAATAAAATGAAAAAAAAAACTGAATTAATCCAATTTTTAATCTATAAGCCTACAAGCTACATTTTACGTCTTTGCTTAGTATCAATGCCAGTTTTCAGATAACCAAATTTAGATATCACGTAGTGATTTTTACTTCGGCACAGGTTACCAAATGTTTTGCTAAGAATTATATTTCATTAGTCGACTTTTTTAGACTTAGATGGGTCCTTAACTTTTAGGTTCTTTTAACTAAGATTGTTCTCTCATTTTTAAGATTTTTTTTTTAAAAATCTTTGTTCCATAGGTCAAAGACGTTTGTTACTTAGGTTGGTATATAGTAGGTGTACTTATGGTTGGTTTGTTTACATTTGTGTATTAAAAATATTAGAATTCGAAAGAAAATTTTACTTTGTATTGAACCTTGTAAAAGGCAGCAAGCTGTAATAAACCAGATTTCACAAATACCTACAGTTTAAGTATATTCGTCGACAGGTCACTCATATTAACAGATTTACTTTATAAACATTAAAGACAATTAAAATATTGCTAAAAATGTACAACTATTTTAACAGTTAGGTACATCTGCTGATTTATCAATTTTGAGATATAAGAGGCTTTAGTATTATCTGTATGGCCGGTCCACATTGGCGCCATTTTATGATCGATGCGCGACCCACAGACATGTTAACGCATAAATAGGGACGCCACGTGTATGATTATCACAGACTGTAAATTATAATCTTATTTCACGTATGACAGTAAAAGTATTTAACATTAATTTATATTATACTTGCAACCCGCCGCAGCTTCGAACGGATGGACAGAATTCAATGTCATTATAAGTATAAACCTTCCTCTTCAAGCACTCTATCTAATAAAAAAAAAACACATTCATATCAGTTGCGCAGTTTTGAAGATCTTCGTATTAATATATAACGATAGATAGCAGAATGCAACTTTGTTTCATACTATGTAGTGAAAAGGAAAGAAGGCGGATTTTTTAATAAAAACTAAAAAACCCTGGCAGCTAGAAGACAACAATGTTAATTGTGTGTTGTCAACCAATGGCTCGGATCTTAATTCTCTTGGGTAAGTTTAATAGCTACAATAT